>JAEAOA010000151.1:552500-580000 GCA_016746295.1 Potamilus streckersoni
GCCACCTTTGATTGGTCCAAAGAAAACACTCATTCTCAAAGTAAGAGTTTTACTGGCTCCCTATCTGTTCTGTTCTGTTTTTATTATTCAGTAGATATCACAAAATTCTATAAAATCGTCCACATAAAGATTCATAGAATAAACCAAGTCTAATGAAGATGAAATAGTACATGGATCATATACCGCATAACATCAAAAGAGTCATAGAATTATCCGCTTTGCCAATAAACTGTTGCTTTTTAATCAAATATATTTAGCTTGACAATGTGGGTGCTTCTGAACATAAAGTCATCATTTACAAAATTCTTATTTGGAAAATACGAGAGTAAATAATTATACATTGTTTCATCTTGAAGAGTTACTCTGCAAGAAAAAAAACCAGTGATATGTTCTTGGGATAGTCCAGTTTAAACAGAGGTTATCCGATCATTGAAATTTGCAAATTACGTCACGGAGAAGCTGAGATGAGACCCAGAAGTATTTACGTTTGCATGCATAAATTTCAATTACCATGTTGCAACTTCAACTCTCTAGAACACCTCAATATATAGCCACGTAAAATGGAAGAAGCTTAGACCAGGACAACCATTTTGATTAAAACTGCAGATAAACCTACCTGTCAGACTCCAATGCTGGTTCAACGCATCACGTCCATCATGGAAGAACGAAGCGTAAATGAAATCCCCACTAATTATAACCTCAAACAATAAAAGATGTTTCACTAACTGACACGCAGAGCCGTTTGTTATCCTTCTACATGTGACTTCCTGTCAGACGCTTACAAGAAATGAAACGCATGCATGGCGGCTTGCATTTGAGAGACAAGTTCAAACGCTCTTTCCATCAGTCGTGGTGAACTTTTTCTAAATACGTTGTTAAGCTTTAAGGCAAGTGAAAAAACAACAACTATTATCTAAAAAATTGATATGTAGATTAATATGTGTGGCAAACATAATGATGATATGACATATTCGTGCATTAGCGCAGAGAAACCACTGATGTATACATTGATTGTATCCAGTATTTACTATAATGCGTTTACAAGACTATATTTTTAAATCAATGCTTGCCTACGAGTTCTTATGATCTCCACACTTAATGCTACGTAACTTAGAGCATATTTCATTACGAATAAGATTGCAATAGATAAACGAAAGAAAAAACGTTCACAAGAGCCTCCATTTTCAAATCGCTTTAAAAACACGTTCTAATCGTGTTTGAATTATGGTCGATAACATAACCAAGGATAATGAAATAGTATGCACAGGGAGGGAGTAATAATAATCTTATATTTAAATTCAAAACTATATCAATTAATGTTAATAGCATTGATGACAAAGAAAGCACGTAAAACTCATACAATAAAACACATTAATAGCATGTACTAAACGTGGTCAAAATAAGAGAGCGTCGAGTGGAATGTCACATTCTGGGCTAGTTCGAATTTGTTTATCAACATGCATAGCTTTCAATGTTACATAACAGCGCGCAATATTCAATCCGGACTGTACTGGATCACACATTCAGGTTCATTGCGTAAAAAAAATGTCTACATACTTTAACATTGGTTTTGCATTATGGACCTGTCTGGGCGTCTAAATAAAGATATTTCAAATGAATACGAATGTATACGAATCCAAATGAAGTTAATAAAAATTGCCACTTAAAGGTATATACAATTAAATTCAAAAAAATGACACACATTACTGAAATAGTCGGTGTTAAAAACCTACATAACCCATGTGACTTGTGTGTTAAAATCGGATATGACCCTTGTGACTTGTATGCTAATATCGGATATGAGAATTCAAACCACTGAAAACAAATACCTAAAATAGGCTTCTTTCTGGATACCATGCAAAGACGTTTGGGTGTGTTACTTACTTATGTGTCCTTTTACTTGTTTTGTTTAGTTTGGTTTTGTGTTGTTGAGTTTGGTTTTGGGTTGTTGAGTTTGGTTTTGTGTTGTTGAGTTTGGTTTTGGGTTGTTGAGTTTGGTTCTGGTTTGTTGAGTTTGGTTTTGGTTTATGAAGTACAGTTGTGTGAAACTAAATAGGAATTAGAGGGCGTGGAGGGTAATGTATTGTGGGTAGAACTTTCGCATCAGTAGCAATTTTCATCACCATTTAAACTGTTAACTTAACTAAGATATTTGATGAATAATATTTTTCATTGCAATACGTAAGTAAATGTAATGCAGCTGATCGAGATCTTGGAAAGAGATTTGTGTTCTGTGGCAATGTTTCTTCTGGCCTTGCTCTTGCTGAAAATATTATTGAAACAGACAAATGTCGATATCATATACAATACTCCTACTGAATAAAAAAAACCTTCTATGCATTTTCGTCTAGTTTGCAATCATACATTATACCTATTAGTTTATAATTTGCTATTTTCCCCTTATTTTTTTCCGGAGCATGCTTCAGCATTTCTTTTCTTTATATATATATATATATATATATATATATATATATATATATATATATATATATATATATATATATATATATATATATATATATATATTCTGTTTCTCTGTCTTTTTTATCATTTCCAACAATTTCTTCTCTTTTATTATTTCTTGACTATATGACATTTTTATGACATTTTTTCTTATTTCTTCTTTTCCTATCTCCCGTTTTAATTTTTTTTTAAACATATGTGTTCTACTTTCTTTCTTATCATTTCGAATCACTCAGTATCAATTGGTGTCATCAATATTATTGCAAAAATTGCAAACACAAAGTAGCTCTCGAGTCGGACTAAATGTTTTGCAACGTATTGAGTGTTTTTTTCCATTACATAGTAATTGGGAACAGTGCATCACACACCAGAAAGCTTGTTTAACGACATCAGAATAAGATTATACTAATATGAGATATAATTATTATATATGCAGCTTGAAAAATTTACCAACCTGTCTTCATAGTAAAGGATATTGATTTTTACATCAACTGGTAAGCAAGAGTAATTCTAGTTGCTTGTAACTGAATTATTTTTAAGTTTGCCGAGCGAAGTTTGATAGATTGCCCTTGGCTTTGTATGATGTACAAATAACCGCAAGATATAGCTTCTTTGGAATTGATTTTAACCAGCTATATTTCATTTCCCGGCGAACAAATAATTGTTTCCGGTTGTTTATTTCTTCGATGCCTGTAATATTGATATTATTCATTACTAATTTAGGGATAACAACATTGTTATAGCTGACATAAAATATACGGAATGTTTTCTCAAAGTTAAGCTTTTCTAATCATTCGGAGGGACAAATTTGACGCAGACTAAAATTTTGATTTAAAGTTTGTTCTATGTCAATAATGAATTACTACTAAAGCTAAATGACGAACAATCTGCAAAGAAAATGTTCTAAGATTTAACATGCTACCATTGGTTTCAATCACCAATAAGAGTGGCTCAAGCACTGATTCATCACAGATACCAACAGTAATACATTTTTCAACCACAAAAAAATGCTGAGCCAAACAAAGATCCATCACAGATAACAGCAGTAATAAACTTTTGTTTCTGAAATTAATTTTTGGCTCAGGCATATTGTTTGTGATGTGAAGAAAACTAGTGAACCTTTTTAAATAAATTATTTTTAACATCATGATCAGCAAGTTTGTGAATCAGTCGTTTGTGCCCAACTATCTAAAGCTTTCGAATATAAGAAGAAATGGTATAAAACACATTTCTGGTTTTACAAACCTACTGAGACGAATTCCCCCAAAAATATCTACGTATAATTGAATGCTCTAGAACAAAACCAGATTGTTGTTTATAAAGGCGCTGGTTAAACTGAAATAGATTTAAACGTTCTATAAACTATTATTTCATCCATCGTACCTAATACAAGTATTAAATACATTTTAAACGGAACTTATTTATATTCTTTCTGAATGTACTTATAGAGTTGTCCCCAATTCTGAATATAGTTTCAAGTTTCCATTTAACAAGGAATATTTTCGGGAGTAAATATTATTGAAATATTAGTTTGTTGAGCGTCATATTTAACATATTATTGACAGATGCGATCCAGTCTGGTATTTGTTTTTGGCATCAAAGGGACATATGATACCGGTCATTTCTGGCCATGCAATAACAGCATTTTTCAGCACTAGGCACAATCTGTCAAGCAAGGTTGAACGACGGTAATCGTTATAATCCAGCGTCAGTATAGATGTAAGAATATCTTTTAAAATTGATTGTTTATCATTATCGGAAAACTATCGAAGGTTACTTGAACATAATGAAAGCAGACCTATGAATTTGTAACAAGCTATACATCATTTTCCAATAAATATTTATAACTTTCTTTCTTATTTATCTAGGTTAACATCCTGGTTAAAAAAGAAGTTTTTAGAGAGCATAGTTTCCTATTATTTACTTTTTATGTTGCCATATTAACTTACGTCGACTATTTACTGTCTTTTTTGTACAAACACAGTTGGCTTTAGAGCTCCCCGTTTATTATAAGCACCATTCTATTTTCTAGTTGAGCCAATATATTTTTCTTTGGAATAATAATACAAATATTAGATGGCATCATTTTATCCATAGATTTATCAGCAGATGTAGTTACCATAGCATTATATAGCTTGTCAATTATTATCTGGTCTAAAATGTTATTGCTGCAACAGCTGTTTAGATTCTTTGAAATCGACGCTGTTTAATAAATCCTTTCTTTATGCCTCCATAAAATTCAGTACCTAAATGACTCTCTCTCTCTCTCTCTCTCTCTCTCTCTCTCTCTCTCTCTCTCTCTCTCTCTCTCTCTCTCTCTCTCTCTCTCTCTCTCTCTCTCTCATTGATCGTGTAGTCACTCCTTTTGTGGAACTTATGGTCTTGGGAATATCTTTGCAAATTTTGCGACGGTATGTATCAGTATCTGTGGTCTGGTTGCTTTTTCTTAAGTTACCCTATCACGTACCAGATGGTCCTTTGGATGTTGAGGTCTCCAGCATGCAACCATAGCAACTATATATATATATATATATATATATATATATATATATATATATATATATATATATATATATATATATATATATATATATATATATATATATATATATATATATATATATATATATATATATATATATATATATATATATATATATATATATATACGATTTAATAATGTGTCAATGCTTGCTTATGAGCTATTGTAGGTTTGGTGCAGCGGGGTGAAAAGTTAACATGAAGGGATACGCGTCTTGTTTATCTTAGCTTTATGTTTCAGGAGGGCCCTTCCGTCGATAAGTCAGTTTTGTTACTAGCATCCTTCTTGTAGCTACTTCTGTTTGCTCACCTTCTAAGGTGCCCCTTGAGCTCTCCGAACCTGTTTTCGTATGTGTCAGGATTAGAACATATGCGTTTGGTTCGAACGCCATCAGGGAAATATTTGGTTACCAGCATGGGTAGCAGCTGATCGGGAGTAGTTATTTGTGAGAGTCAGTAGGTTAAAAGTATATGTCAGTTATATGTTACCTTCCAGAAAGTTAGACTGTGTATCTGAAACTAAAATACATGGTCTATTCGATTACTCGAATACATGCTAAAATACATGGTCTATTCGATTACTCGAATACATGCTAAAATACATGGTCTATTCGATTACTCGAATACATGCTAAAATACATGGTCTATTCGATTAAATTTAATCGTAGGGTGAAAGTTATTGGCTAATTCAAAAAAATATTTTGAAACTGTCGTCTGTTTTAGTCGATTTCGTTTCTATGTCGTCAGTTGAATCTACGCTAGAAGGGGTCTATATGGTGCATCATTGAGAAGTTTTTTTTTCTCTAGACCTTCCAATGAAAGTATTGCATTACAAAGGTGTCATTTTAGTACACATTGCAACCCCACTAATTTGTAGGAAGTTTTCATTATTCATTACAAAGTCGTTAAACTCGAGAATCTGTATTAAAAGTTTGACCAAAGAGACTGTTGGAGGGGATGAATAAGGTCGACTATCACATGCCGCCTTGCAGGCTGTGATTTTTTCCTCTTGCAGGATGTTTGTGTTGAGGGAACGTACATACATAGTGACGAGGAGAGGTGCTATCGGAAGGTTAGTTTTTGGTATTTTGTTGAGATAGTCAATGGTATGTTGTATATATGAAGGCAGATTTTCGGTATCAGTTTTTGACTCCACTTTATCGTACTTTATTTTTAACACCGTTGTGAAGGAATTCAAAATGAACCTTTTCAAGGTTTTGCAGAGATCTTTTTGAAACGTTACATCGTTAAACATTCATATAATTCAAAATAAGCCATTATCTACCGAAACTAATGCGAAAATAGCAGTGGCACAGGGTTTGAGACTTACAAGTTCGATTCACATCATCGGATGAACCCGTATCATCTACCGTGGTGTTTTCTTGGGCAAGATATAGCAATGTTCCAGATAATTTTAATCGATGGATATATTGGAGGGCCACTGCTGAATTGATTAGATATGGCGCATAAAATTTATGGCAACTAAAAACAAATCTTTTAATCCAAACAAAACTCTATTAAAAACTCATCTCACTGCGATTTCTTGAGATTTTATTCAAAATACATACAATTCGATTAGCAAAATCTGGCACGATTTATAATTAAATATAAAACTATAATTTTCTTATGAAAACATGCACGAGGATTTGATTAATTTCATGGAATTCATGGACTTAAAAAAAGCCAAATTACTTCATAGAGAAGCCATACATCGGCAGTTATGCCACAAACCCAAGTGTCTGATACAATCGGTAGGTACGTATATTAATGCACCAGGCTCTTTAATGCAGCAGCATTCTACCTTTCAAGCTAAAATGGGGTGTATAGTATCCCAAATATAAACTTTATTAAGTTTTCATAATAACCACTATGTTCTTTAGATCGAGATTTTGTATGTATGTATGTATGTATGTATGTATGTATGTATGTATGTATGTATGTATGTATGTATGTATGTATGTATGTATGTATGTATGTATGTATGTATGTATGTGTGCGTGGGTGCGAGCGTGCGCGTTCGTGCGTGCGCGCGCGTGCGTGCGTGCGTGTGTGTGTTGTAACTCCAGGCAGATATTTTTTTTCATGAATGTAGTCTAAAACTATATCTGGATTTCGTACATCCATAGGGTGTATTCTAAGATATTAAGAAACGTAAATTTTCATTGGCTCTAGAAAAAAGAACTTAGTACATGTAGACATTTACTAAAAATAACATCATTACTAAATATGTTTTCGAAATTTGGACTTTTTTCCAAATGAACAGATGCCTCAGGAAGTGTCTGAGAATACTTACGTTAATTCTTAAGTCACATTAAGCTGTATTTTGCAATATCAGATTGAGTAGTAAGATCTGTCAGGTGGGGTCTATTGGTTCATAGAGTCGTAATAGACTTTTGAATAGGATCTATGTGGAGAGACAAGGCTGTCTGAAGAAAGTCTTAAACTACGATCAAGAAGTCAGACGAAGTTTGAAAAAGAGAAGAAAATCCGTACGATTCCCTCAATGAGAACGGAATGGTGTTACCATAAACACCAAGAAAATCCATACGATTCCCTCAATGATAACGGAATGGTGTTACCATAAAACCCAAAGGTCATTTTCATGTACACTAAACTGACAAGAAAAGATTTGCTCTTTTGTCTCTAAAACATTTTTGTCGATTTTATATTGTATGTGTGATATATCAATCTATCAATCTATATCAATCTATCAATCATCAAAGTATGTATGTATGTATGTATGTATGTATGTATGTATGTATGTATGTATGTATGTATGTATGTATGTATGTATGTATGTATGTATGTATGTATGTATGTATGTATGTATGTATGTATGTATGTATGTATGTATGTATGTATGTATGTATGTATGTATGTATGTATGTATGCATGCATGCATGCATGCATGCATGCATGCATGCATGCATGCATGCATGCATGCATGTATGTATGTATGTATGCAAACCTAACCTTTTGTCTTGTCGCTATAGTGGCCCAGGGTCCATTTTATTGCTTATAATAGCCCAGGTGGGTCTTGTGATGCTCATTCCCCTTGTTGCTATAACTTGTATCGCCTTATCTTCCTGGAAGTTGGTGTCTTGTAATGCTAATTTTAATTGTATCTATAAATATTTTAGTTACGTCGTCCCAGAGGGGTCTTGTAATGCTAATTCCCATTGTCGCTATATCGTCCCACTTCTTTACTTTCGTGAGATCGATAAATGAAGGAGTTGTTGCAGAGGCGGCAGTTTAATGAATGACTATATAATAAGGAACGTATCATGCAATACTGTGTCATACATTACTTTATTTATCATGCATTGCTGTATGTATCACGCATTACGGTATGCATTGTGCATATTACGCAGGTTATACATATCCCAACCATTTCCCATTCCGGACACTATTAATGTCATTTTTTAAACACATGCTGAATACCTGAAATATTCAATATATCATTGAATAATTTTTGCCATATTTTAATATCAGAAATTAAACCAAGAGATGGCTGGCAACGATTTCCAGGGACTGATAATTCAAATATGTGAAATGTTAATTTAGATTTTTCATTATTCGCACTAAAATGGATGACATAAAGATAAATGGAAAACATGATTCTGTTTTATTCACAGACCTTCGCTTTCCACAAAGTTAAAAAAAAAACTAATTGATACTATATGTGTAACAGAATGAGATGCAATTTTTGCACCTTTGAAAGGAAAGCTCCAAAATGTATACATTTTATGATGCGGTCATTGTTATAGACATTTGCTTAAGATTTCAAGTATTTTACCTGGAGACAACCAAAAATACATTGTATATACAGCCTCTAGTTCTGGTTTATAATAACATAAACGAAGAAGTGTTTTTCGGAACACCCGAGTTACCATATACTGTAAAACGAGAACAGACCATGACTGTAGTGTTTTATTCGAATATTCTTCACCAGTATAGATAAGGTTGTTCTTGATAGGATTGCGTAAGCTACGAAATATGATAGCCACTTGTACGTAGCAGAACTGCTATCAAGATGGTAATGAACACTTCGGAAGTAACAGGGCATACAATCGGCGATAACCTTCCAAACAAAAGTACTTTTGTTATTTTCGTAAGAGTGCTAGCTGGAAATTTGAATACATTTGTTTGTCCGTACGGTTTTATGTCTCATTTTAATAGTCATTAAAATCGCACGTATATATATATATATATATATATATATATATATATATATATATATATAGATATATATATATATATATATATATATATATATATATATATATATATATTTGTGTTTATATATATATATATATATATATATATATATATATATATATATATATATATATATATATATATAGAGAGAGAGAGAGAGAGAGAGACAGAGACAGAGACAGAGACAGACAGAAAGAGAGACATAGAGACAGACAGAGAGAGATAAAGGTATACAAAGTCCAAGTGCCAGAAATTCATTCAATCAAAGCCAATTTTATACAACATTACTACATCAATTACTAATTATTTTAGACCTTTCTCAACTTGCGGCACGTAACATTTAAACGACTTAAAATACAATATTTCTTGTTTTGGAGACAATACCTTGTGTACAAAATAGCGATAGAACATTATCTAGATCTTCTATTTTGATAAATACGTTTCATATTATGTGGAAAAAAAGGTATCAATTTTCTGCAGAATCTAATTTAAAAACTTGACTTTCAAGTGGTTAATTACCTTTGACACGCGTAGAAAATGAAACCTGTATTGAGACAACGAAGAAAAGCAGAACTCCTGTAGCTGCAAGCTAGTCTATCCAAAGACACATCTTGTAGAATTCCTTAAATGCAACAGAGCAAGAGTCTTAGCTCCACGCTGCACATTGAAAGTGCACCCTCAAGTAGTGCGTGGAAAACTGATGCAAATATTCCAAAGATGGAAAATACATTCACGTCTATTATCACGATGAACATTTCGATGTCATTACCACTGTCACCAGATTTCTGGGTAACGGTTATTACTGTGAGAAATGTGACAATGGTATAACAACAGAGAGTATCACAAGCAATGCGTTTGAAATGTACAGCATGTTTGGCCTCTAAATCCTGTCTTGACGAAGGACAAGAACGACTGCATTGTTCTTCTTTCCAGCTCACGTATGTCCGTCCTACCTAACAACAACATCCAAAGACACAAGGTTCACAGCGGAAAAGTGCTTGCCAACTGATGAGATTGTGCTCTACTACGTACCAATAAAATCAAGGGGCACGTTTGTCCAGGAATGAAGCCGTTTCACATTTGTCATTAAATTGTGTCCTTGGAACACTAATGCTACATTCAAATATACCTACTTGAACTGTAGCAGAAGGAGGAAGAAGAATTCCACAAGAAAGGTAATTTCATCTTTTTCGATTTCGAATGCATGCAAGAGATCGGCAATCACATTCCTAATTTCGAGCGTGTGAGAAGTGCCTCCAAAAACCTATCTTTTGTCATCGCACTTACTTTAGCAAGATTCCTGTAGAACGTGAAGAGAAAAAAAAAAACTCGACAACAGAACATGCTGACCGATTTTGCCCAAGAGAAGCGAACTTTACGGATATTACTATCGCAGTGCCACGATAAAGGCTCACAATTTCTCGGGATGCAATGAAAAATTTATTCTCAAATACTATATGGAACAGAGCACTGAACGTTTTAAAGTGACTTTGAACGGGGACAAAATTATTTCCATGCAAGTGGGACAAGTGCAGTTTAAAGATTCGATGAGTTACTTGCCCATGCCGTTGAGTCGAATGCCTAAAACGTTTGGAATGACAGAAATAGCCAAAGGTTATTTTCCACACATTTTCGATACCAAAAAGCTATCATTACAGCGACCCTGACAACAAGCGCACCGAACAACAAGAAGTTTTATACGCTTGGTAATAAACTCTCTCCTTGTACCCCTTCGACTTTCAGAAATGTTAATGTACTGTCGTTCCGACGTGGACATTTTACAACGTTGCTGTGGAAAATTTGTTCATGGAGAACGGATGAGTCGATCATTCGAAAACTGCCTGCACCATTGCCAAAGAGTGTTCATAAGTGTACAGCTAATGATTCATGCACGAGAAGATCCTGGCTGTCATCCGTCCTTTAAAGACGTACTTTGTCAAACGTCGATACCCATTCAAAGGCCTATACTGGTTACATTACTTGTGCGACAATGAAGACAAATGGACCCAACATGCCAGAAAAAGAGGAAGTGAAAAGACTATTTGACATTATTCAGAAGATTATTTGCAACTTAGAATACCCGAGAATGATTACCATTTGAAAACCGATCCCGAATTTAAGCGCATCGTGGAAAGTTACAGCTTGGTGGACCATATAAACCAACGGGACAGTTTAGATGAAAGACGGATGAATGCTACCTGAACTCAGATACCTTAGATACCTGAACGGGTGTTCACTGTATCCTTGCGTGTGCAAATATTTGATACTTTCACGCATGGCAACCACAAGTGCTGACGGAACGCATCGAACTGGACAACATTCGACAATAAGAAGGATTGATTAAGTGAAAAGTTTTGCTTTCCACGGACTTGCACCATCCCGTTTTACCTCACTGTTGCCAGATAAAAGTCATGTTTCCTTTTTGCCTTACTTTTACGGAAAGGTGCAACCATGACCAACGTTTTCAGCACACCCAGGACGAATGCGCCCTGACGGGAACGTGTGTAAGCATGGAAGTTTTTAAACCTCTGGACCTGTGACACCAATTGTTAGAAGTGTACGAAATTTACCACTTCCCAAGACAGAACATTATCACAAGGGTGACGATACTCAGAAAGGCTTTTTCGCAAACTAAGTTGATGCCTTATTGAAACTGAAGTAAGACATCAGCGGCTGTCTTGCCTGCAGTCACACTCCCGAAGACGAAATTAAATTCAAAGAGAAATACCGGAAGCAGAAAGGCATCACTTTAGACCACGTTGAGAAAAACGAAAAAAGGCGATCGTTTGCCAAAGTCATGTTGAATTGTGGGGAAAAATGGCACAACAATATTTACATTCATCGCCTTGGTCACCGTCACCATGAAAAATAAGGAGACCGTTTTTTATCCTGGACGGACGAGCACCCTGACGACAAGATTCTAAGTTTTGCTAGCGGCAGTCCAATAAATAACGGTTACGAAAACCGGCATCAACAAGTGTGAAATGAAAGGATGGACTATATATCATCGCATCAGTCAAGATATGAACTTTGGCGTTCTGAACGAATCCTTACAAGCTGGATAGGATCAACATTTTAAAGTGACCACATACGAACCTCACAAGATTGTACGTATACCCACACATCATATCGTCAGTCAACCCTTATAAAACTATCAAATCGAGTACAAGAAGCGAATGCGAATTCCCAATTACTTACCTTTTCTGTACGGATATGCCGATATTGCTCAACACATAAAAAGGGAAAACGTCCATGACCATTAGTTTATTGTGATTGCCAACGTCAAATGAGAAAGATGAACCCTTTCCGCAATGTTAGTGATGCTAGCCAAACACAATTTGACACTTTTTGTTCTCCATTTGAAGAAGAAATGGGAACCCGTGTCTCCATGTACTTCTCCTCGGGCAGTGACACCCTCCTCCTCTTTATCTAAGATCAAAGTTTACTAGATATATCCAAGCATGAACTGTCCAAATTTAGATGCGAACCCCTAAACGATAGTGTTCCCTGTTTCAAATCTGATACGACGAACCGACAATCATTGGCGATCCGTTCCATTATGAAAATACCCATGCCATACGAAGCGAATCAGTATTTTTGTGCTACTGAAAGAAAGAACTTGTCATCCATCAGAAGTGCACACCACTGCAAGGACAGTCTCGTCTTTTCACCCACATCTGAGAAAACGTCGAGTCTAACATCATTACTCAAGAGAAGACCCAATCGTTCAAAGAAAATGAGGAGCAACCAAAAAGGATGATTATTTGATGGAATAGTCAAAGTTCGTCAAATAGATTTGTTACAAACCCTTCGACTTACTCCAAAAGTACAACAGCAAAATATACGATAAAAGGACGTGTCCCAAGTCATCTACATTGTATATTGTGTGCACTCCTGAACGAACAAAGATGTTGCCTCACAGAAGCAATCCCTCTTTACCTCAAAAAAGAAAGAAAATGAAAGAACTGCATCTTCGTTTAGCCAAACATTGGGACTATCCAAAGCTCCTCCACCAATGAGGAACAACTCATTCAAATATCCTCGAAAGACGTTGTCTTGAAAGGAATAACACTTAGCCAAGCATTGACATGTTCTTCGCTATATGGTCAAAACGAAAATAGCCTAAAGAAAAAGATGCTGGTGAAACGCGGAGGATTTGTGCACCTGTTGTTAGCTCCCTTTATGAAAGGAGTATCGGGAAAAATGAATACAGAAATCATGACGGAAGCGCTTCACAAAGCGGTCCATGATACAAAAGGCAGAGCAAGAAGATCCAAGGGACTTCTTTGGGTGAATGACCTCATACGTGTACGTTGGAATCTGCTGAAAGAACGAAAACGCCCTTTAGTCCCTTACAAACGATGCAGAGTATTCCATCGTTGTCAAGAAGAAAAGACTCAGCATTTACCTCCTAATCGTCATTTGACCAAGATGTCACAGTTTATAAACAATTATAATCTTTGATGGTTCGCAGCAATTTGTTAGCAACGGAAAATTTGCAAAGGTGTTGTCAAGTGTTAGAATGACTTCAACTCTTTCACCAGAGAGCTTTAGAATAAACAGCTCCACCTACTCTGAAAGATTTCAAGGCCTTGATGAAAAGTTCTTCATTGCCACCAACGCCAGTGACCAAGATAGAATCAACCCTAGGGAGACCACAAGAAGAAAAGGCACGAGAAGTCTTTCAAATCTCGTTCACAGCTCCCATCCATAGCATAATTCAGCGTCATTGTTGACCACAGCCACCACTCCTCTTATTTCTCTTATTTGTCCACCTGAAATAGTGGCTACTCATATCTGTTTTGTCTCATTGACATCTTATCCAGATTTTACTGAGCCGTCTCAATGAAACTAAAATCAAGCACTGTGCAGTGATTAAATGTGAACCCTAAATATGGTGTTGAAACAAAGTAGTCGTTAGCAAACCGACAAGGCACGGAACCAAGCTTTCTAAAATGAATTGAAGAAACGATACATTCATACTTTCGGTACCGATACTCACGAAACTAAACCCAGCATTGTGGAATGTTTTCAACACACTTTAAAAGAATGCCTGTGTAAATATTTTAAGCATCAACACACTCTCGTGTACATCGACGTCTTACAGCACCTGGTCAAAGTGGCAACCAATCTTATCATAGATACAATGGATGTGTCCCCGAAGACGTGACTCCCGATAACGAAGGGACCGTCTTTGAGCGCCTCCCCAAATGCGGCTGCGACCAAGAAAACTGAAGTATTGACCACGGGAGATTGAGTGCTCATTTGCAAGAACAAACGCACTTTCAATAAAGTTTACTTACCCAACTGGACCACCGAACTGTTTTTTGTTACTTGGCAAATGAGTGACCGTCATACTACCGTCTATAAAATGTAAGACATGTACGCGAAAGTGTTTAAAGAAACGTTCTAATGAGTGACCACAAAAGAAGGTGAGGTGTACATCGAAAGCATTCTCGATTGAAGAACTCGTAAAGTGGGAAAACGTAGTGTCAAAGAAATCAAAGTACCTTGAAAAGGATATCAGCCAGGTTTCTATTCTTGGATCGACTGTAAAAAGAGGAGATCATCGTGATCTTCAACATAGCCTCAACAACAACAGGGAACACTCCTTCAATGAGTTCTTCTATTTAAGATCTGCAAAAGCAACCCCACTGGGTATGATGTGGAGAACGTGTGCCTAAAACCTAAATCGTCTTTTCTGTCGTTTCTTTGTGGTGTATTGTGTCTTCGGTGCTGCAATCTCCAATCTGAGTTTGCAACAAGGAGACAAATCCTGAACTATTTTACTGAGCAGTTACTTAGGTTAACTTCTACCCAACCCCTCTCTGAAACAGTCAAACGGTCCACAAATCAGAAAGATCAATGAAAAAAAAACACTTGTGTGGTCGACGTTTTGAACAACTAAGTGCAACTTGAATAAAAACTAAATTCTACATTCCTCATTTAATCGACCAGTGTCATCCAATACTCCACAGCACAACATATAATGAAAATTCCTGCAGGCTTTTATTTTACGGTCAACATCTAGTGGACACAATAGATTTCAAATTCAATGCGTTATTTGGCAAAGACTAAAACAAAACGAAAAGAAGTGTCACGATCGAGTAACGTAAGATGGCTTGTTGTCTGCTGATGAAATGTTCCGATACCAAAACGTTGTCCATTACATTTTTAACTGAATTGTTTTGACATTTTGGGTCGAGACCTCAAGATAGTAAAGAGTACACTCATACCACCCATCAGAAACAAATTGAAATTTTTCGTTACTCTGTAGAACTGAACCAGGGATTAAATTTGCTTTTGTGTACTCTGTTGTGGTGAAGTGCAACGTGGTGGGACACACATCCAAGCCGTTACTACAAGTCATTCCTTTAAATAAAAAATGCGACTTTGACTCAAGAAAAGGATTTAATCAAAATGTCATGATCGACAAGCAAAATCCCAAATAGGCCTTCTTGAAAGCAGGCTAAAATGGCTTGATTCAAACTTGAAAAGACATTTTGGGCAGACGAAAAACTCCTATGAATGTACAGGACCCTGCCAAATCAGGTATTCCTGCTTTTCTGACGCTACAGCAGGGACAACGCAGAAGGAGACAACGAGGACACCCCTCCACAAGACTTCTCACACAATGCCAGAACGAAAAGGGAAATAAGAACCACAGGAGAATAAGATGTCTTTGATTATTAAACAGCAGAGAGAAATAATTATGCACCGAGAGTCTATCGAATGTTTCAAGTCGAAACCGGATCTGTTTGACATGCCACCCACATAATGACAATGCAAGAATACCAATGGGTAGAATTTGACCCCACCAAATTTAAAACCAAAGGACAGCCCGAAGATTTATCGTCTGAACAGCAGTTATTTGTACCTGAAAGTCAAAGTGATCAAAATGGACGACACCGTTCCGAGAACCGATGCTAGAGTATAGCTCCTGCGAACAATTTCATGCATTGCTTGTTCAACAAAGTGGATTTGTACTTGAATAACAAACTAGACAGTAGAAGCAATGATGCTTACCCTTACCAAGCATTCCTCGAAAATATCTATTCATACAGAAAAGATGCCAATAATATTTATCTGGATGCATGGGTAGTATGGAAATCTGATACAACGGGCGAAGACAACTATTATCACACAGTAGTGACGAAAGCTGACGATCCCCACAATGTGAAGTTTAACTACCTTCGAAAGAAAGTTATGCAAGGACGTAGTTGGATCATTTGCATTACAATATGCGGTTGCAAGAAAAGTATTTGCTAAACGGGTTTAATGTCCGCCTGAGACTTAATCAAAGCAATACCGTTTTCTCTGATGGCAAATGCAAGACAAGTACAAAATCATCATTGAAGAAACCAGACACTACATGCGACACGTGCAAGTGTTACCTAAAGTGGGAAACGCCATTAATCATACTTTGAGAAGAACGACCGCCAAGTATCCGATACCACGCGTGGAATGGAAGTGAAAACTTTCACCAATTGCTGATGAACTCCTAAGATCGAAGATCATCTGTTCCATGGACAGTTACGCAAACGTATAATTGTTTGTATCGTCAGCAACGAAGTTCTCAACGGATTCATCACTGTCAATCCATTCAAGTTTAAGTACTAAAGAGTGTCCAAAATCGAAGTCAATGGTGTTAGCAAGATCTTTTGTACCAGACCCTTCAAACCTAAGTTTGCTGAGGAGAATTAATTGAGATCTTACCTGTCCCTATACAAATCCAAGAGACAGTTAGGGACCAACACCAACCACGGTATTTCGTACGACAATTATGCAGGAGGCTATGCTTGGTGGGCATTTGATTTAGCTCAAAACCAAGACAGCTACAAGGGATATATCCTCGGCATAAAATCTGGTGAACTGCGTGTGGAACTTCAATTTGTAGAAGATCTGACCGAGACAGAGTAAATCATCTCGTATGCCGAATTCGACGATCATATGGAAGTCTACATTTTGAGAGAAATAATTCTAGACTAATAAAGCTATAGAAGATTCTTATCCATCTTTGAATGGTGGAGAGTCTTTGGAAGCTGAATGCAAGGATATCTTGGTAGCAGAACCATTCACCAAAAAAGACAATGACGAATAAGACATGGTGATGTCCAGATGTCCAGAAGAACAACATCATATAGCCTCCTGTTTTGTGCCACATCGGGTAGAAAAAATTACAACATTGTCAAGAACATTACAGTGACTGTCAAAACGGTCATCTCAGTCAAATTCAACACGATAAACATCTGATAATAAACCAAGAATAAAAGCTGGAAGAGTATTTTGTTGAGGCTAGGGGTCTCATCTCAAGCATTGATGCATCAGAGGTATACATACTTGCGTGATCATTCCTGCCCTACAATGACTACTATAGAGATCTGTCATGGAATCACTCTTTGCACAGAGTACGGAGCTAAAGATAAGAGACGTTTACTTGACAGATATTTTCAGGCAAACTCTCAGGATTGAATTGGTAGATTATCATTACCTGTAAAACAAGAAATATAAAACAAAATGGATACTTGGGAACTTTATTACCTCCTGTCGTGTTAATCGCAAACCTAAAGACCATAAGCGTATGTCATCAACACGGACGACGATCATCTCCCTGGAACGCACCGGGTAGCCGTCTATTTTCCAGACGATGACCGTGTGGAGTACTTTGATTTATATGGATTACAGCCTTTGGAAGACAACATCATCGATTTTATGAGAAGAAAAAATGCCAAGATGACTTGCTTCGATAATGAATAATGTGAAATAACAAGGCACAAAGTTTTGGTGAGTGGACGATAAGAGATTGTCAAACCACCAAACAAACAAAATAGCCCTTTTCAGTGCGACCCCATATCTAGAAAATACATACTTCTCTACTGCCATATTAATGTTTTTGTGTGTTAGTATGCGAGTGTAATTTTATGTCAAGAGATAGAAGTGTGATTATAGATTGTGCTTATACATTAAAATAAGTCTCTACAAATATTCACGTTTTAAATAAATTTCAACAAAAAATAGGTTGGTCAACTGTATCAACACTACTTCTACAAACAACACTGGTAATAGTTTGAAAATTCATAATTACATTATGACGACAACATGTACCTTTCGGAAACACGGGGGCCAAAAAGAACCTAGACGTGCAATCCCTTACTTCCGTAAACACCCATTCTGCCTTTCCATTACAGGACATTTTAAACTTACCGTGTGAGTGAGTGCGTGTGGGACTATTCCCACTGATCCCCTAACCAGTGGGAGATTACGCCCCCAAAACTGACAAAATCAATAAGTACACAATGTGTGCATTAAATCGATGAAGGATGTGGCAATATTCAAGATTGGGAGCCGCAGATATCTCAACATCCAAGAGTCTAAAATTGACGAAGGAGAGAAGTCTTCATTATCCCAAAAACTAAGGAATTGGATAGTGAAGCCAGTAAAGCTGCATTAGCACTCTCAACTGCATGCAATTACACACATAAACTGGAAGCAAGATTGGTGTAGGCTTTGAGTGGATGGGTGGGTGGAGAGGGCCAAACCTGAGAAGTGTAGGCATTAACTAGGTGCATCTGGAGTTAAAAAAAAAAACTTTTCTCGGGGCTAACCGGATCACAAGAAAAGACAGACTGATCACATTGCCAATATTATGTGTGTGTCTTTTTTTACCATAACAAAATTCATTTACATACGCTAATGAGTATTTGTTTTGTGTTAAAGTAGAGTAGTGTGACTATACACACTAAATCTGATGCAAGTGTGTATGTTTGTGCGCGTCATTTTTCCCGAAAGAAAAAATCCTTGTTACCACCCTATTGAATGTTTGTTTCCTGTGAATGTGGAGAAGTTTAACCATAAACATTAATTCACTTGACTGGTGGGATTGTAGATGATGGTGTGTTTTTAAATAAATTCATTCCTTCTCCACTGTGTAATAATAAAACGAATAGTGAGTTTTATTGGCATTATTGTGTTGGTTTGCATAAAGGTTTCTTTTTAGCAGGCACAATTATCACTGGTAATTTTTATGTATGTGATATGTGAAGTTTGTCAGAAGGGATGTTTTCCTCCACGTTCGTGATATGTGTGTGTGTGTGTGTGTGTGTGTGCGTATGTAGCGTTCGTTATTCGCATGAATAAGGAAATCAGGAAGAACCCGTTGCTAACAGGTATATCTTATGAAACAATGGTGAATCAGAATATCACTACTAGCAAAAGACCATTAAATACTTGCAACTGCAATAGCAATAGTGACAGGTCAACAAGCACTAGCCATGGCACCAAAATAAGGAAATACCCTAACGAGGTACAGAATGGTATATCCAAGGTAAAGACCCAAGATCACCATATGGAAAAGGCTAATGGAAATGAAACAGATAATGAAAAGAACAAAGCCTCTCCATTATTGGAAGCAAAAATGGAAAGCTCCTTTCCCTTAATCAGTTTCTTACTTTATGTCAGAAACTTACAAAACGGTATAGCAAATATGATAACAGAGGACAACATTTCCACCCATCAGACTTGTAGCCTATTATGTCACCTGTTGGATGAGTGCATTCTACCGACAAATTAAAGATGTTCATCTCGTTTAAACCTTTAATAGGAATCATATTTTACATCGAAAGCAGTGGAACTAGAAATGACTTATGATAAATGTCCCAGAATTAATCATAAAAATACATAAGGAAACATACAAACCTGATATTATTTGTTTGCAGGAAACCCACTTTAATAATGGTACAAATATCCTACCAAAATTCCAGCGTTTTGGATCTCCTTATCAAATACTTATCCAATGGGAAAAAAGGAGGAAGAACAGCAATATTTGTTAGTGACTTATTGCCCAACATAGCCGAAGATAATATTAAACTAGGAATCGATTATAAAGAGAACATGGAATACTAATCTGTGAAGACCATGCTTGGAAACGTGGAGATAGAAATTCTAAAGTCTATGACCCAGGTGGGAAACATCTCACATCCATGAGCACCTATAAATACTTAATTGAAAATATTGGAACTAATTTTATTATTGCTGGAATTTTAATGCACATAGTGACCATAGGGGCGGGTAGACCACTGACGCAAATAGATCATTGAAAAATGGATAACGGATAACAACTTAATTATTCTAAATAATGGAGGAAAACAATACTAAATCCAGAAAACGGACCATTATCACCAAATGACCTTACGAAATGTTTGCCCCAAATAGCAGAAAAGGCAAATTGGAAGGAAGATAACTCCAACACCTATAGGAAGCAATATTTGCCAATTACAACAAATATCAGATGCTCTAACCATACTAATATTCAACCCAAACAATCCAGATGGAGAGATGACAAAGTAGATTGAACAATGTACCAAGATTTTAGCCCATCTCTAGATAGCATAAGCAATGTAAAGCAGGTATGGGATAAGATCCAAAAAATTAAAGTAATTTCAATTAATAATATACCAAAGATCCCTGAGGCAAAAACGACCCAAGAAAAAGCCAATAAACTTGAATTACATATTGTAGGAATGAGCAGCAATAATAATCATACTGCAGAGTTTCAGCAGAGGTCGAAACTAATTTCCCATACATTTTTTAGACAAGGGATACCAAACCAATAACTTTTACGATAATTTCAGTATAGATGAATAGCATAAACTCATCAAATCCAAGAAATCAACTGCCCCTGCCGAGGACTGGCTGGGTACGAAATGTACAAAATTATCCCTCCAAATATTCAAATGTTGATAGTATGTTAACATATCATCTGCCAATGAGAGACAGAAAATATGAAAAAGATTATAATAAACAGCAGACGTTTAATTTTGTTTATCTTTATAAATATCATTATCAAATAAAATATCGACCATATTATCAATAAATGTCATCACATCATCTGCCCAACTAGCTATTCTCATATCATTTTCATTCGCGAATAACCATGCCAATCCCTATTTGGTGATATATGGTAACCAACTTTTTTAATACAATCGCTTATTATATTAGATTTTATACCAGTATAACCTGACGCTGATTTGATTGAATTATATCTCTTACAAAATCTATTTGTCAGATTAAATCCAACATGTCGTACTGAAAATGACATTATATATAATATTTGTTTAATAGCATATTTTGTCTACAAATAACAATATTCTTTTGGCTAATAAGTATAAGAGACTGACTTAGAAGTAGAGAGAGTTTAGCTGATCCTATCTCTGACCCTACCCCGTCAAAACAATTTTGTCAGAAATACCTTAGATAAAGCTAATCATGTGAAAGTCATCATTTTGAGCAGAAAGGGCTGCTGACAAAACTTGTTAATGTATAACATTTTTGGGAGGTAGGGGGTCTCTTAGAGAGGATCAACAACTCTATACTACTTACATGATATATATATATATATATATATATATATATATATATATATATATATATATATATATATATATATATATATATATATATATATATATATATATTAAACATGGCATTGCTCGTGCATTGCTCCTACGTATTACATGGCATTGCCATGCTTAAAAATTAACTTTACATTAATCGACTGTTCAAAACTGGATAAAAGAAGAAAAAGAATTCATTTCATTCTAATAACAATCGAAAATTTCTATATATCTACAAAACAATGTTACGCGTGTAAAAAACAAACAAAGCAGATTTAAAAATTAAAAGGTAGATTTTGGTTGCATTAAAGGAGACGTTTTCAGACAATTTAGAGAAATTTTGCATGTTTGAACGGGGCTGAACCATATTTGGACTGATATGTAAATTAGGATCTGTTACTGTGGAGAAGACCAATTGAAGCATTCGCTATGCGTACATGGTTATTTCTATCTCGCTCAGTGAAGATGACATATTGGTGCAAGCGAGTACGTTTTATTTCTATTCGAAAACTTTGTCTTCTTTGCGACTGAAGTACCTAATATAATTTCATGTTTTCTGTCGATAAATATGATGTCACTGCAAGAATCACTTTGTTTTGCGAACGGCCAAGATATGGATAAGTATAACATACGACTGCATCAATCTGATACTGATACTGCAATACAGCGGCATTGATAAACCTCAATCAATTCTGCTCATTAGGAAATGTTTGTTATTTAAGACTAGCAATTTTCATGTCAGCAACCTCTTAATTAGCTCATTAATGACCATTACGTATATTCCAAGTTGAAACATAGTACGTTAACATTTAATTCGTGTCGGACTAATTCATCTCACTAATCACTAATCGTTTTATAGTATGTGTTATGTGATTTCGAGACTGACTCTCTGTTTCAAAAGAAATGCTTATAAGCAATTTTCTTGGAAACAGGAACCAAAGAATTGAAAGTACACAAACGTAGTCGTGAAGAAGAAATGTGTGGACTGTTTCCTTTGAAACTGTTCAAATGACTTTGATCTACTGTCCATAGTACGTGATATATACTACTAAATAAACTGAACAGCAGTAAGAATACTTTAAAGCCCATGATTATGTCTTTTCTGTGAATCTTTTCTCGCTACTAGCTGACTTTTTCGCCATAACTGGACTCGAATAGGTGCTCAGTGTATCAAAAGCTTGTTTCATTCCCATCTTTTGCCTTTCCTCAGACAGTTTTAATATTTTTTGTTTGAGTGACTCTAAACTCTTTTCTAACTCTCCTTTCTCATCTTCTTGTTTAATATTTGCGTCTTGAAGCTTCTTAATTTTTTCTTTCGCTACACGAAGATTCTTGTGAGCTAAAACAACTTGCTTTTTCATGTCTTCTAAACGGATATCCTTTTCTAAGTAACTTTTCCGCATGGAAAAAATCAAGTCCGGTAATTCTTTGTCCTTGTTTGTCTCACCTATTCTGTCATAACAGTTATCCATTGTGCTCTGAATATCGCTCATTCTTTGAGTTAACAACGCCACTTCTTTCTCGATCTTTTCCAATGTGACACTTTCTGGACCACAGTTCAAATCCATCTGATCACTTTCATCCAATGTGTTGAGCGGAATACAACTCATTAGCATACGGTGGAGTTTGTACAGCATAGGAGCAGACGATTTTACCATGTGACGGTCATCCACCATATGACGGCACAGGAATTCCTCGATAGCTTTTTGTTGTGCCTGATTTAGACGAGTAGTTCTGGCCAACTCCCTCACATGGTCTTTAACTGACCTTTTGACTTCTGGTTGTATATCGTCTAGCTTCGCTGGAATAAGAAGAAGGAAAACGTGAAAATGACACTCAACAATATTTCGGACGTTGTAGAACAAATTATACAAAGCATATCGTGTTATTATTGTGTTGACACTAATCAGCCATTCACTGGCTCATGTTTTTCTACTTATAAAGTTTACTATATCTAACGCCCAGCATCTAACAGGGTTCAAACATCGACTGGACTGTAACGAATTTTTAAAACAAAAGTACTTTACATAAATAAAACCGCAAAAATACAAAAGAAGTTGCTATTCTGGAATTTTAAAACTCGTGAAAACAACAGTATACATAGTGACAATGATTGGACAAAAGGACAAAGAAAATGGTAACTTACTACCAACATAATTGTTTCCTTTATACTTTTATTTCTGACCCCTGTAGATGATCACACCTAATATATACTAAAAAACTTATTGTAACTAATGTTCCGTCACCATGCCAATCAAGTGAAAATACTGCCTCACAAAATTTCATTCATGAGCTCAAGAGATCATGCACTATTTTCCATGTCAGTTTTTGATTATCGACGAGTTGCCAATAAGGGGTATGGGATTAGTGGAGGGTGGGGTGCTACGGTAAAACCATGGCCATAAAACTCTTATCCTATTTGATATGAGTAGGATTATCGTACCCCAATTGATATGAAAATGGTATGTTATATGCACGTGATATCTAGTATTAGTAAATGCAGATGACACTGAAATATTAATGAGTGGGAAAAGGAAAAGATAAATACTAATGTGTACTTGGAAAAGAAACAGATGAAGAAAATGTGTAACGTGGAAAAGAAACAGATGAAGACAGCGTTTTATTGGAAAATAAACAGATGAAGATAACGTGTACTTGGAAAAGAAATAGACGAGCACCAAGGAGTACTTGGAAATGGAACGGATGAACACCAACGTGTCGTAAGAAAAGAAAAAAAGAGGACAGTAGAGGAAGTGATGAAAACAAACAAATAATCTATGATTAGATTAACTATTTGACCCAAATAACAGAGGCTCGAGGGGATTCATAAGTATCTTTGGTGAGTGTAGTTGTCATGACGAAGCTTAATTAAGACAGCAATTAACTGGACACCACACGCATTTTTAGTGTGCCTAGAACGAATAAATTCATGGCATCTTGTAATCCAGCCGGTGAAACAAATGTGAGGCACTAACCGGCATCCCGGCTTGATATGATTTCCTGCTCACAGTCTTTGAGATTGTCAGCCACCCAGGAGTAGTCCACTACTATAACCTCTAAGAAGGCCTCAAAAGCCTTGGGTCCACGCCGCGGGAGCCACTCTAACATTTTCTGAAGTTGCCTGTCATGGCCAGCCTCGTTCTGAAAAGTACAGACAACTATGACTGTTAGATATGTCTGATTCGGATTCTGTGTTCAATCTAATCAGCCTACTCTAACAAGTCTAACAAAACAGCCTATTAACTATACAATCTAATTTAATTTGACAACCTGCTCTAAATAGACAACCAATTTTAATTAGACAGCCTGCTCTAACTAGACAACCTATTTTAACTAGACATCCTATTATAAATAGACAATCTATTTTAACTAGGCAGCCTATTAACTAGAAAACATTTTAACTAAGCCTGCTTTAACTAGACAATATATTTCAACTAGGCAGCCTATTAACTAGACAACCTATTTTAGCTAGACTGCCCCTATTAACTAGAAAACATTTTAACTAAGCCTGCTCTAACTAGACAACCTATTTCAACTAAGCAGCCTATTAACTAGACAACCTATTTTATCTAGACAGCCTGCTCAAACTAGACCGTCTGCTCTAAATAGACAACTTATTCTAACAAGGCTGCCTGCTCTAAATAGACTACTTATCCTAACTAGACAGCCTGCTCTAAAAAAACAACTTATTCTAACTAGGCAGCCTGCTCTAAATAGACATATTTTAACCAGACAGCCTGGTCTAACTAGACAACATATTTTAACTAGAAAGCCTACCCTAAATAGGCAACCTATTTAACTAGTCAGTCTGATCTTAATAGACAACATATTCTAACTAGGCAGCCTGCTCTAACTAGACATATTTTAACTAGAGAGCCTGCTCTAACTAGACAACATATTTTAACTAGACAGCCTGCTCTAAATAGGCAACCTATTTAACTAGACAGCCTACTCTTAATAGACAACTTATTCTGACTAGGCAGCCTGCTCTAACTAGACAACAAATTTTAACTAGACAGCCTGCTCTAAATAGGCAACCTATTTAACTAGACAGCCTACTCTTAATAGACAACTTATTCTGACTAGGCAGCCTGCTCTAACTAGACATATTTTAACTAGACAGCCTGCTCTAACTAGACAACATATTTTAACTAGACAGCCTGCTCTAAATAGGCAACCTATTTAGCTAGACAGCCTGCTCTTAACAGACAACTTTTTCTGACTAGTCAGCCTGCTCTAACTAGACATATTTTAACTAGACAGCCTGCTCTTACTAGACAACATATTTTAACTAGACAGCCTGCTCTAAATAGGCAACCTATTTAACTAGACAGCCTGCTCTAATTAGACAACTTTTTCTGACTAGGCAGCCTGCTCTAAATAGGCCCTATTTTACTAGACAGCCTGCTCTTAATAGACAACTTTTCTGACTAGGCAGCCTGCTCTAACTAGACAGCCTACGCTAACTAGAAAAGTTTTTTTTAACTGGGCAGAATGCTCTAGCCAGGCAGCCTACTCCAATTTATGTTCAAAGCTCGATCTTTTAAACTCCATGGAGGTCAAAAAAATTTTAAGAATAGTTTCACACAATCTTTCGTCTGCGAATGAAATATTCTTTTTCGAGGTTTTAAAGATGAATGAAAACTCTCTCCTTTTGACACGCCGATTTTATGAAATGCAAATGTAAAAAAATCGGCATTGTCCGAAGATTTGCTTTCTGATACATCTATTAGGAGCAAGTTATTGATTTCCTTTCCTCAGTAAACGAATTCCCATTGATGTCACAATATTTGTTCACTCATCAAAGCGACAAGGGTCAATACCTGTGAGATTGTTAGTCCATTTCGGTTATGTGATAGATGACAGTCGCCTGAAAGTGACTCGAAAATTTGATAGGTGTTAGAAAGTTTAAGTCAAGTTGATATAAGTATACTTTTTATAGTTTTACTCATATTAGTATCATACATTATTATGATACTAGGACAATGTGGCGATCTACATATCTACAAGGAATCGTATGCTTAATCAGTCTTTGGATTATAAAGACAATGTGGGATTTCTTATGTTTCAAATTGTGAGAAATGGGCGGGAAATGTAACACTGTAACATTATGGGTCTGTCTAGCGGGGCATGTGACATTAAAACATTACTGATTGACCTATTTGACCTCAGACGGGGGAAATGAGTATAAGTTTCACATGCATGCGTCTTTGTGTGGGATAAATGAGAATTTAACATGATGAGGATTCGCTGGACTCCAATGGGAACTTCACATGATGGGTCTCCCAGGGTTCAAACAGAAAATGCAATGTTCAAACCATCCATAGGTTTAACGTCACGGGTATACATGGCGATAAGGGAAAACGTCATGTCATACACGTCCATCGGTTGAACATGCACTTTGATTGCCTAAGCAGCAAGTATGATCGTTGGTATATCTAACTACAATACGGTATATATCTAACTACAATACGGTATATATCTAAATACAGTATGTCACATATATAACTACGGATGATATATATCTAACTTCAATATGGTATATATCTAACTACAACGCATTATATATTCCCATTTCTTGAAGTTTACCAAGTGTCACCTTATTATACACGAGGCTAATTATCTTTATTAAATTCGTTAATAAGAACTATTTTCTGTTTTAGACTAGAATTAAATGTGCTTCAGAAAAAGATGTATTTAGACAAACACATAGATGCATAACGATTACCATTATAAGGTTCACCATTCCTTCTGTAAATATCCCTTTGTCCTGTAGAGCTTTACACAATCTATGTTCCATAATGATGTTGTCAAAGAGGTAACGGTACCGCCGTTTGAACACCTCTCTGTGAATGTCATTCATTGCCAAGAAAATCAGACTTTTCA
>JAEAOA010000151.1:585000-630446 GCA_016746295.1 Potamilus streckersoni
ACTTCCAGTACCTTCTTTATCATTATATGCTTCCAGTACCTTTTATATCATTATATACTTCCAGTACCTTCTATATCATTATGTACTTCCAGTACCTACTATATCATTATATACTTCCAGTACCTTCTATATCATTATGTACTTCCAGTACCTTCTTTATCGTTATGTACTTCCAGTACCTTCTATATCATTATATACTTCCAGTACCTTCTATATCATTATATACTTCCAGTACCTTCTTTATCATTATGTACTTCCAGTACCTTCTATATCATTATATGCTTCCAGTACCTTCTATATCATTATATGCTTCCAGTACCTTTTATATCATTATATGCTTCCAGTACCTTTTATATCATTATATGCTTCCAGTACCTTCTATATCATTATATGCTTCCAGTACCTTTTATATCATTATATGCTTCCAGTACCTACTATATCATTATATACTTCAAGTACATTCTATATTATTAAGTTCTTCCAGTACTTACTGCTAAAATTACATAGACTGTTATTGCATATTTTCAGTACTTACTGTACCATTACATACTTCCAATAGTTACATACTTCCATCACCTAGTTTATCATTATCTCCAGTACCTACTGTATCATCATATATTTCCAGGATATAGCGTAGCGTTATATACTTAACTGTATTCTTACATACTTATAGTGCCTAATATATCATTACAAACTTTCAGTATATGCTGTTTATTCTGTACAGGTCCTAAACGTAAACAGCAAAATAGTCATCCCTTTTATATGCCTATGACCCAGTAGCATATAAAAAGTAAATACATCAAGAGGACCATACATAACAGTAAAAGATGTTAATGAAAACTAGAAATGTGTTCACTGAACACGTATGCTCCGCCTACGTGCATGCAAACTGACCTGAATGCAAGATTCAAGTTTCACAGACGGACGTACAACACGATGCTACTCCCCACTGCCGTAATTAGGTATATAACAGAGTCCATACATATTGTCCTTATTATGAGGGGAACACTGTATGGAGACGTCCACTAAAGTGTTTAAACAACTATTTTATTTTTTAAAAGTTTCGTCCGTAAATTGCGATATGATATAGCTATAGTTGTCTTTCAAGCAGGTCGACACAAATTTCATGTTTAACATTCTTACCTTTTGATCCAGTTCAAATTATGAATATTATGCAGTCGCTAAAATGAGTTGTAGACTTACGTTATGACTATAGCATTGCTGAAAAGAATATGAAGGTTTAGAATTTAAATATAACTTGAATCGAATAAACATACAAAGACCATATTTTGATGAAAGAGCGAAAATGTTTGGAATCTGAATCAATTTAACTCAGAAGACGTAATACAGGTAACGTTTGGAAATGTTGTTATAGGTTTAACGCCATTTTTCAGCACAAGATAGGCTATACATGGAGGCCAGTATTAATGGAGGAGGAAGAACCCTGGAAAACCCCGGGAAGTACCACCGACCCACGAGAAGCTACTGGCAGGCTTTCTCTCTTACCAACGTTAGCCGAATCTGGTGGACTCGAATTCACGCGGAGGTGAGATGGCAATGATCCATAACGGTCAGCTCTTTAGACCACACGGTAGTGGAGGGGTTAATTTGGAAATGTAATCAACTGTTTAAAACATTTATAGAAATTAATGCATTTGAAAATTCAACATCAGACATGTATAATTCAAGTAGACCTGCCTTACGGTTTCATAGTACGTTCCTTATCCAGCACCGGGTCATCGATCAAGACCCAACATAAATACTAAAAAGATGATTCATAAAATTAAAAACAAGGCAAACTTGTTCCTTAAAAATACACTAAGCAATAAAAGCGAAATTCACTAAATGATCGCTGGCACACTAGTGGGTTCACCTCCCTTAGCAGTCACATATAAATAAAGCTATATTCTTATAATGGACAAAATATAATTCTTTTAAATTTCATTGCCTCTTCAAATTTAAGAAAAGAATACAAATTTAACCATATATATAAAGTACGCAATTTTGTTATCGATTTTAGCATCTATCATAAGTAGTTCTCACTGCATTATCTATCACTTTCATCTCGCTGTTGGAGGTACTGCGGCTATGACCTGTATCAGTCTTCTTTTGCTAGCCTAACATTGTATCAATATAGTTACACCGATAGAATAGCAGCCGTTGTGTTACACTTCATTTACCAAGCAGATATATATATATATATATATATATATATATATATATATATATATATATATATTGTAGTCTTGGAATATTGGCTCGGAGGTTCTTAGTTTCCTATCAAAACTTTCAATTATATTTCTAGTATTTTGACAGACTTATAAAATAGTACTTTTCTGATAGATATGCGACAGCCCCTGGCCTCAAATGTGCTTTTCTATGCTATATGTTTAGGCCCAAGAGAGCAATCGTCGTGGTCTTAACCATTTCTATTTGTAAAATGATATGAATATTCTAATAAATAACGGTTTCAATGATCAGAACGGAATTTTCAATTAATGCGCGTCTCACATTTGTTGCTGACATTACAAATATCACATTCATTATTTTGCTTGTTTGAAAGTTTCGCTTCTGACTCCGTGAACTCATCAACATCATTAACTTTATCATCTATATTTTCAAATGGAAGAAACAGCTGCTTTAGTTCATTCACAAATTTAATCAAGCAAAACCTAAAGCGTTTACTAAACGCGCGCACATAGTTTGTTTACAAAGTAGTTCCTAATACACTGTACTATATTTAAGCACAGGTGTTCTACACATGCGAGTAATATGAAAGTCTTTAGTATCATAAAATACTACACTATTCTGACCAAATAAAGTTAACGGAGACAAAAATGAGCATATAATTAATAAAAGAAGTAAATTCAATGCCGATTTAAGCATATCTGAAATTCTATTTCACTCCTTTTTTATCAAGAATTCTCAGAATATTTAATAGTTAAAATAGTGCGCGATCTTGCATTGTTAATTGTGAGATTGTTTATAATGGTTACAATTAATTCAATTTTGTTCAAGACGTAACCATTTTCCGTGACTATCATGGTTCCTAAAAGAAGACTGAGTAGAAGGACCAACAAATGCCTATCAACATATTTCAATACCAGAATTAATGTCCATTCTTTTAAAAACAACATAAATTTATATTTAAATCCCCAACAATAATCCCCCAATTACACTTTTAAGGCATTAAGTGGCTCTAATATATATATATATATATATATATATATATATATATATATATATATATATATATATATATACATACATATACACACACGCACGAACTAGCGCGCAAAGGGTCTCTATATCGATCGAACCAAACAACTTCTGTATTTGTCTTTCTTGGAACTTCGTGTTTCCCCCATTTCTAACAACCTGAAGACAATAGTGGTTGTTAACTGAAAGGTTTTCAAGCGCGCAAATATTACACTAATTAGTTTCCAATCACCTAATAACAACACATTACGAAACTATAATTTCACACTTGCCGTTTTTTGGGGTTTTTTTCACACTTGGATTGTTTAACGATAATGGACTCTGCTGAAAGAGTCAAACACCTGAATGTGCATGGCTTTAAGTCCATTGTTCAGACATGTCTCCATGGACCCCAACTAAAAATTCTCAAATGCGCAAATAATATAAGTAACGAGATCGCGCTTCCTGAAAAACATCTACCAAATTCTAAAAGTCGCTCAGGCCCCCCCTCCTCCTCTCACCATGAAACGGAGTAAAATATATGGTCGCCATTAGACTATACTAAATGACACCGCATTCTCACGTCCATGTCACAACTGGTACATCAATGCCACAGAAACAACCCAATTTACTAGCATTTAAACAACCACAACTTAAAGTCTGCTCTGGAAAAATTCATAAACTAATTCTAATTTACATAAATCATGTTCAAAACAGCCAATAAATGAATTTCAACCAATGCTTCTGAAGCTAATACTGCACATGAATCCCAATCAATTTACCAAGTAAAAAAAAAAAAAAAACCAAAGAGGCATCTGCCTATACATAGGAATATAGGACGAAATAAAAAACATAATTATATCAAGTATATAAACATCACTGATTTCTCTATTCCACCAGTTAGACTACATTTGCAAGCCAAACATTCAATAGCCACAGGTCGCATCGGTTGCCCACCATTCTGCTTTGTGAGGACTAGCAATGAAAAGTGATGTTGAGGGGACCCGTAGGAATGTTCTTTAATCAATCCAACAAACAGATGTATCTATTCACGACTCTCGTATGCATATGATCTCATTACAAAATCATTTTGTCATGTTACTTCTCACGTGAGAAAAAGATTTCAATAAGGTCTTTTCTAACTTCAAGTGCTGTTCAAATGACCTCGTGTCTCGTTCTGGGTAAAACGTTTATCACTGATCCACTTGTAAAACAATCTCTAGCGACATCCATATATAAATAAACACTTTTCCACCACCAGATTGTATCGTGCTAGTAACATCAACTGCTCAGGAAGAGCTTATCTGCTAATATTTAAATGGAATTAAAACAGAGAGCTTATTTCATGCATTAAACTTTGCAAGGCGCTACACTTAACTTTTAGGAAGTGTTTAACATCTAGTTGCGTGTTGAATAAACTAACTTTGGTTTGTCTCATTCACAATGCCACCCTGAATCGCACCGCTGCCACAGAAAAATCTTTATTGTTAAACGCAGTTGGTCTCTTGGGAGCGAATCAAACAGGAGTCAGAGTTTCATGAAGGCAAGACGAGTCGTTGTCAACATACAGGTCCTTATACGCGCGAATATTACAAGTAATTTTTTTCTGATTACCCAATGGTCATTCATAATGAAACCCTAATTTCATACTTAAGTGGCTGTTCGTTACGCACTTCAATGATTAACCAGTAAGCCTTTCCATGCCTAATATTAGTACATATTGGCATGTTCAAAAAGTATTCCAATGTTTAATTACTAAAACTGTCTATAAAAAGTTGAAAAATTAAGGAGGGTCCATTATAGGAAACAAATTTATGCTGTCATAACGTTTCGTGAAAATTTTGCATTATCAGCTCTGTTCCTACAAATTGGCTAATTACTCTAGTTGAGGAGTATTTTCCCAACACCGAATCCCCATAATCGACAAATAAACACTAAAATCTAAAAATGCTATATAAGGAGACGTAAATACAAGTACATGCCTTGGGTTTATTACATTACTCACGCCACCGAAAATTACTCGTTCCCGTGTGATCGCAAATGGCACACTCGTTGTCATGAATTGTAAATCTTTTTTCCCGTAGAATATATTACAAGCCTGATTCATGATTAACAATGATTACAGAGCTGAAGATATATAGGTTAAAGCATAATCACTCATCGCCTGAAAACAATATATATAAACGAATAACAATTTCAACCAAACATGAAACTGCTTTGCCTGGCCTAACAAGGCTGCAAACTCTGCAAACTGGATGTTGCCAATCGAGCTTAAGATAATAATAAAAATAAAAACAGCCACGTCACAGTAACTCTCATCTCTTACTATGAGATCGTCATGAGATCGTCACACCTACCTAAGTAAACTGAAGCAGAACACGTTTCTCCTGACTCTTACAAGGATTGTACACAGAATATCATCCGTTGTCTCGACCATGCAGGCATATTATGCAACTACGATGATGGTACTGCAAGTAGATCTATATATTGTTATTGGTTACACAAATTTTCCACATACACCAGTGCTGTCCAACCAACGGCCCGTGGGCTGATTTTAAATGGCCCGCCAAAGCTCGATCAATTTTTTTTTGTGCATTTATGTAAAAAAAAAAAAATAAGTCAATTGCCTTCTTTCATAGAATATCTTCTTACCAGGTAATCACGTGAGCTGGGATCAATAAAATCAAGCATAGTGTATTACAGCTAACGCCATCTATCGAATGATAATGACAAATAACCAGTAAGTTAGTATATTAAGTTGCTTTTAAATTTTCTGATGCGGCCATAGTCTTCAAAAAAATGTTTTTCAGTGGTCCATAGTGTCAAAACGGTTGGACAGCACTGACATAAACCATCTTACATTATCAACCTCATACTGTTCACAACCTGCCGATATCACAGCCTCTATAGGACACTTGGTAATAATGGTATGCAAAAATGGGAACCAGCCTGTAAATGGGTGAACAACAGAGTATATATGGGTTTAGCTGGTCATAATTGGTTAATAATGTAAGTTACGTTTTAGAAAAAAAAATCTTTTGAGAGCATATCCTAGTTGTAAGTAAAAAAATATTGAGACAATGTTTTATTTTTATGGATGGATTCAGTCCTTTAACAGTCTTGAGTTTGGAGCACTCCCCACCCCATCATACTACACACACACACACACACACACACACACACACATATATATATATATATATATATATATATATATATATATATATATATATATATATATATATATATATATATATATATATATATATATATATATATATGAAGAATTTAGTTGTTGGATGGATATAAGGATTCCTATAACACATATACCCTTAAGATGGGGGTGTACAAAACTAAAACAAGTAGCAATTGAAACATTGCAAAGAGCCATATTCACACCAATTTCTTAGGTGGGATTTTAAAAAAAAAATCTTTAGTTGGAAAAGCAAAGTTTGGAGACAATGGGAATTCAGGGGCTATGATTCTTGTAAATGGTGATCTAGACTGCTGGACATTCAACATGACAATTCTACTATAAGAGACAAAACCAACATAATGTACATGCAAGTCTACATGGTAATATCTTATGAATCTGCTTCAGAATATGTTGACTAGTTCTTTAGTTATGCTGGTTTCATGACAACATACCATGCAAAGATATTAAATATAGCCCCCTCTCTCTCTCTCTCTCTCTCTCTCTCTCTCTCTCTCTCTCTCTCTCTCTCTCTCTCTCTCTCTATATATATATATATATATATATATATATATATATATATATATATATATATATATATATATATATACATCTGACCAGACAAAACCCATAAAGAGCACAATTAGGTATTAATAGAATGTCCACATTAAATTGCATCATATAATGCTGAATGGTTACAGAGTTATGTGAGTATTAGGATCTGCTGTTGTGGAGTTGCAATATTGATAGAAGAAGGGCAATAACTCCATCATATTCAGTTAAGAAAACATTCAAAAGGCAAATCTGCATGTATTAGACAGCTGAACTACCTAATGAAATCCATATATGTGTAAGAGTTGCAATGCTATGCTAGTTACAATGACATATTGATGGGAAAAAATTGTGCTTATAAAGAGGAAAACTAAAAGCCAAATCTTCATGTAATAGGCAATTCACGTACCATATGACTAATAAGGCTGTATATCTATGTTTATTACAAGCAACAAACAACATCCCATGTGGAGATATAAACAACAAGCAACATCCCATGTGGAGATATAAAGTTACCTGTTAATAAGCATGACTCTTTAAAAAAACTGGAGTTTATGAGACAAAATGCAATATAGGTAGAACAAATTCTTTTCAACAAAATTCATTATAATTTGCTGTAGTGGATATGAGATATTGATGGAAAAAGGGGCACAACTTCATCAAAATTTGCACTGAAAAGATAAAAGCTATAAACAGCAGCTCTACAAGAAATAGAAAAACCACGAACCAAATAGCATCCAATTATATGCAAGGGTTGATGAACTTTGTGGGTTACAAGTGCATGGATGGATACAGACCGACTGATACATGTACAGATGATCTGTTCGATTGATACTTGCACAGATGGACTCCTTGACTGAAACATGTACAGATGGGCTGATTGATTGATATATGTACAGATGGATTAATCAACAGATACATGTACAGATGTACTGATCGATTGATACATGTACAAATTTATCAATTGATACATGTACAAAGGACTGATGCAGTCAAATGTGGGACCATAATCTTACTGCTATACTAGTAAAATTATGATCTGCAAGTATTATATCTGACTTCTATTGATGAAGTAATTTTAATATCAGTAAAAACAAATTTAATCTCTTGAACAAATTTGTACTGAACAAAATGTGTAATGAATATTAATATCCACTTTACTTATTAAGTTTGTCATCGTAATCGAAAATGCAACATATACTTTGCAGTCAGATATCCATGTACACCAACAAAAATGAAATATATCCTTTATCAGTGTCTAATAAAGGTGTGTATAAAGCTATTGCAATTTACCAATACATCAAAACACTAATGCTGTGGAGAATTTTGAACAACTGAACCATCCCAATGGCAATTTTTATTATTTGATAATTCTAACCTGGTCATCATAGGGAAGGGTGTAGTAACTATAAAATCACACTAAATACAGTAACATAAATTCATACATGGAACATAAACATGATTATTCAATTTTAAACCTGATAGTAAAAAATATAGCACTTATTTCTATAACATAAAAATGTTGATACTCTAGTTGCTTTTCAGCATAACAAAAACCTTGTATCTATAAATTATAACATTCATGAAAAATCCAGTCATTCCAAAATCCAAAATAAAATCCACTAGATATCTAAAAAGAATAACAAATTCATGAAAATCCCCATCATTCCAAAATCCAAAATAAAATCTACAAGATAACTAAAAAGAATAACAAATTCATGAAAAATCCAGTCATCCCAAAATCCACACAAATCTGAAAAGTTATCTGTATGTAGAATTCATTGTATCTCTAAGAACTGGAATGTGAAGCAAGTTCAACTCCTCCAATAAGCTTGCATTACATTTAGCAAAGCATTATCTACATCTATCCTGATATCACAATCCGTAAGTATTAAGCCAAGGTCTTAAATTCTCATATTTATTTTTTGAAAAACTTTTAAAAATAAAGTTCCAAAAATAATAACAATACAGTAATATAAAAAAATGTTTAAAAATAAAAATGACACAAAAATCAACATTTTTCAAAAACCATTGCAAGTCTTTAAACTTTGTTTTAGGGAAAAAATACATGGGTGTGATAAACCTTGTGCAAAATATATGCTTTGTTGCAATAAATACCACTGATTAAAGCTTTGGTTTCCCATTGTTTTGTCTCAAGCAGGAACGTGTACTTCTCAGTAATGCAGCATTTGATTATTCTGATTTATTTATGATTGGAGCAGAGAGATTAGCTGCATCCCTTTGCTCTTGGTCTACAGCCATTAGATTCAAAAACAGCATCATGGTACATAATGTATAACCAGACAAGCATCAATATGGTGTCATCTTGTGGAAGAAAAATTAAATGCATATTTACTGACAATTTTTCAAACCTCCCCAATTAAATCTTTAATTTTAATAATAGCCAATCATTCAAGCTCTTCAAGGCATACAAAATACTTGAAATTATGACCCGACATGGAATGATCTGACATTGGTCCTATTAACACATGACCAGAAAAACTTAACCTCTGATCATTGTAACCACCCCCCTCTCAGCTAATTCCTGAGAAATCAGACAACAATCCATAAGTAGACATAAATTACAGCCTTCATACAACTCTCAACAATTCACTTCCAAACTCAATCAACAATTCACCCTCTGAAAATGACCTTTGATGCCTGTATTTTCTCCAAGAATATTTTGTGTAAAACTGTTGAAAGTATAATGCCTACCAATGACACAGAATGCAAGTTTTGTCTCTCACAATTCTAAGAAAATTACCATTATAACCTTGTTCTTTGACCATCTGACCTCTAATCACAATTTTTTTATATCTCATGTTAAACATTTTCTTACTATGTCTCATAACTAATTTATAGTAACAAGTGCCCGATTCAAAATTGGTAACCACTGACCAACAACCTATGATAAATACAACTCCTCTAAGTGAAAATGAGAGATCTTGCCCTTTAATAATAAATCTTCCAAAATTTGATGCCAGATGCTTGGACTGATGGACACTGTTGCTGACTCTTCCTGGCAGGCGAGAAAAAATGTTTCTACAATAGCAGTTAAAATATCTCTTAATTTTGGCACTCTGTTTCCAATCAAACTAAACTAAAATTAAGTATTATTACTAGTCCATGAACATCTAATACAAACAAGAAAAGCTATGTCTTTTATCCCTGTCAGAAAATGTGTTATACAATAGTTATCCAATAATAAAACAAGAAAACTTGCTTTATTAGATAGTTTAATTTTTTTTAAGTGGTGGCAAGGATTCATTTTGGACAAGAATTTCTTGAAATAATGTGATCAAAGATTGCTTGCTCTTCCAAATCTTGATAAAACCAATACTACTGACCTATATATATGTACTTATCTTCTGTCTTGTAATATGCAAGAATGATTTATTTTGTAGTAAAGGAAGTATAAGTAACATGTCCAAAGTTCCAAAATACCATTCAGATTAACTGCAGAGATGACACTAATACATTACTGTGAAGACTTATATTTCTCTATTAGTGAACACTACATTCACTTTTGTTTAAAACTAAGGAAAGAAATTAAATAATTTCACATTTCAAAATATACCACTATTTACTACAATCTGTAACTGTACTAACTGTAAACTAAACCCTAACATCTTGTGCAAGAGTAAAACAATTGCTGTAAAAAAAAGATTACAGGTTATAAAATGTCATTATAAATTAAACCCTTAAGAGTCTGTATAGTTGAATGATCTGTCCTGATGAGAAAAATAGTCATTTACAGATTATATACATGTATCTCTCTGGATCCTCTTTTATGTACAGGCTCACAGTCAAGGCAATTGTAATGGATGAGTGATACAGGTAAGTGTCCAGGGCACACAGGATCCATTTTATTGAGTTTGTGGCATTTTTTCTGAGTTGGAGGGGTGGGGCAGAAAACAATGATTTTATTATTGTGTGTGGTGGTGGAGGGACTGTTTCATAGTGAAAAATGTGTTGTCCCTGATTATAGTAAGTGTGCTATGTTAAAAGAAATTTATATGATATATGCCAATTCATGTGCTTATTAACAACAGAAACATTGATGGCATGTTAAAAATTACTGTTTATTATAAGCCTACACATCAACCACTACATTGATTTTTGACTGACATCATCCATTAGATCAGAAACTTGGGATCATCAGAACAGGACATCATAAAACTAAAATTATTAAATCAGAACCCCAGGAATTTAAAACAAGAACTCTCTTATGCCTATGCTGTGCTCAAGAAGTGTTATTATCTGGTATGGGTGGTTATGAACAGGCTGAAAATATGTCAGAATGACATTACCAGGAAGAGTCAACCAATTAACTTGGAAAATAGACTACATCCTACCAATAAAAAAAATGTCTGAATGCCTGAAGCACATTCTTCTGAGATTCGTGTTTTAAACCTTACCCAACCCGAAGGCAGATACTAGGTCACTGAAAGGATCAGACTGATATAAAATATATTTGTGGACCTATCAATCACATTCAGTGTGAAGGAGTGAAGGACAAAGAGAAGGTCAGTGCCATCATGACTATTGGAAAGGACATTGAAAGTTAGATTTAGTGACATAAAAGACTAAGTTCAAGTTCATATTGGCACAATGTTTGCCCCGGCCATACTATATGTTGGGACTAAGTACAAATCTTAAACTAATAACAATACTGCTCCCAATGTAGTTGGGATATATAGAAAATCTACCTACATCTGTGTGCACAAACCAATGCTGAGCAGGTGCAGGGGCTGTTACAACCTGTTGCATATATGGGACAATCTGTCAACATAGCTCACTGTTCCCTTGGGTAATGTTAACAGTCAGTCAGTCAGTAGAGAATAAATCAGTCTCCTGATAGTATATTTAGTACAAGGATGAAAGCTTCAGGTTGAAAACAACATCAAAAAGAAATATCCACATTAAGTTTCTTTTTACCCTATTCTGCATAATCTTTTGACATAAAGTCTTTTGATCTCAGGTGAACTGAGCAACTGATTAATCAATATATTATTTGAAGCATGAGTCTTCCATCATGGAGAAGAAAACAATGATCAGGAATTTTCTTCTAAGTGTTTGTGTTTGAGCAGAATCCAGTAATTTTGTGTTAAACATAACTGAGAGAAAACAATTACATCTTATGATTTTGTTGAACAATGTACTAATATCTATATGTTGCTGATGCTGCTGTGAAGAAGAAGAAGAAAAAGAAGAAGAAAAAAGAAAGTGGTATTTCGTGCATGGCATTTTTTCAAAAACCAAGACTGAAAGGTGAACCTGCATACAGAGGTCACCTCTGTACAAAGGTCAGTTTAGCCTTTAGAAGTAGATGCTTGTTACTTACAGGTTTTACTAAATGGGTAAGTGACTGGCTTTACAAGATTTGTTCAAGAAATAAATGTATGAATGGAGGACAGATGATGCATAAATAAATAAAAATGTTATACACTTAAGAACTGTGAATAGTAAAATCACATCTGTGATTAACAGTCTAACTTTTGTGCCTAGTTTCATAGAGATATCTTGAATAGTTTTGGCATTCAGTCCTGGAAACAAAAGTGTAGATAAAGGATGGTTGGATTGATGTGAAGACATATGGACAAAAGCATAGAAAAATATTAAATGAAAAATTTTAACCTAAATTCATTAAAATCTGTAACTTTTGTTCACAAAATCATATTTGATATTAAATTTATTTGAACAGAAGATTCATTATTTAAAAGTCTAATTTTTCTTACCAGTGAAGTATAGAATCAGAAGATCTATGCATTTTAGTAATTACATTATGCTTATATTAGATACAAACAATGTATAAAAACATCAAGCACTGTATAATGATCACAAACTACAGCCCTTCTCTATAACAAGACGTTCAACAGCTGTTGATCTTTCCAATCATATCCAAACACTAGATGCCAATGTCTTTCAAAAGATAAATAAAGTGATTCATTTAATAAATTCTAATACATATCAAAATGATACTGCCTCCGTTATCACAAGGAAGTCTGCAACATCCCCCCTTCCCAAGAATCCACACAATGGCTTAGTACATATATGCTGTATGTTATAAAAATTAAAGATCCATTGGGTAAAAACAATCAGGACCGCGTGAATATTCTTGAATGCATCTTCCTTTACACTAGTTATCATTTTAGTATAACTAAGCAAAAACCCACATCTTTGGTCTCAAGATTCACACCTGAAATACCATAGGTGTCCTTCATATTAAATGATTGTTTTTCTTCTGACAGCCATTCAATTTTTCCCATGGCTAGCTCTTCTGACAATTACCTCTACAGCCAGCCAGACATTCATTCATCCCACACTTTTTTACATGGCTAGCTCTTCTTTTGTACAGGATCACATATTTTTTCAACATTATTTTCCTCACATGGAAAATTCTGTATGAAAGATTGCATGCAAAAGATACATCTGGACAATTAGTCCAAAATGTATATCAAGAGTAATAATGATACTGAATGATTTGCAGATGCTTAGGAAAAGATATCATTTATTACCAGAGAAATGGATTATGGACAAACACACAGATGGAAAGACAGATGCTATTATGATGGTTATATCTCCCTGTACATACACCAACTTTGATATAAATCAGCTTATTACTAGCTGAAAGAAATAAACCACAAATTTTTTATATTGTGATGTTGATATAAATGTGAAAAAATAAAAATAAAAATATAGATAACATCACAGTACTGTCAAAAAAACAAGTACAGTATATATTAAATTAACTAAAGGCAATCTGTAAGTGAATAATTTTCATATGCTGCATTTGGTCATTGGCCAGTTTTATAAGCATGCTAATAAAGCACAAATCTATTTTAAAAACATTTGGATCACGCTTTCTTAAATTTGGAGGCAATTAACGAGTCCAAATTTTCTCCCTTTGGCTGTGACTTTCTGCGTGATCTGGTTGAGACAGAGAAAGAATCTAATGAAGGATTCCATTCTGCATCACTATCATCTTTTAGGAATACCTCAGACTCACTAACAGATGATTCCTCATCAACCCAGACTGTTGACTTTGTTGCCTTTCTACGCTGGGATTTGAATGCTCCATCTGCATTGCTATTAGTAGGTGAAGAACTATCAGATTCTTCCTTTTTAACTTTTTTGCGCAAATATTTAGGTTCCACATTTGAATCAATTTCTATATTATTGCTGCTCCTTTTAAACCTTTTCTCCTTACTCTTCTCACTTTCTGTACTTTCATCCTTCTTTCTTTTCCTTCGGCCCTCTCTTATGGGCTGATTTTCTGACACTGTATCATCAGTAATTTTGGGTTCAGTTTGAAGGTTGCCCTCACAATCAGTTTCTCCTATATTAAATGAATGATACTCTTCAAAATCATCATCCTCTACCTCTTCCTCAACCTTTATGGTTCGCTTAGATTTCCTCCGTGAATGACGTCTCTCCACTGGTGGGTCTGCAGACACTAATGGTTGAAAATACCGTGATGTAAAATCTTCCTCTGCCTCCTCTTTTCTCTCCTCCTCAGCTTCAAGTTCACTATCTGTATTGTAAGCTTCAGAAGTTTCATCTCGTCGTTCAATCTTCCTTGGAATAGATTTTCGTCCCTTCTTTGGAGACTTGGCTTCCATACTGACATCTGACACCCTTGTTTCTTCCTCTGGGTCATCACTAACTTCCACTTTGGCCCTTTCAGCTGATAGCTCACTGAGGAAATTCACTGCCTCCTCTTCCATACTCTCTGTGGTCTCATTCAGGCCGTGCTTTACCTTCTTGTGCCTATTGAGGTTGCCTGAAAAAAAGAGAAATAAAAGGCATGATACTATACATGTTTAAAAATATGAAACCCATCCAAAACTATACAAATCTAAAGGTTAATCTTATTATCAAAAGAATCACTGAATGGATAATGAGATACCCCAAAAGACACCATCATGCAGACTGGTGTGAAATAGGGAAATCCCACCAGAAGGTAAGTAATAGAGTACATCATATGCATTTGTGCTGAATATGAACATCCCAACTCAGTCAGAAACGGAACCCATTATATGCACTGGCATGGAAATGGGACATCCCACCTGAAGGTCAGAATCTGTAGTCAATTAAACATGACTTTGTTGAGTTCCTGTCAATGAAATTTTATTTCAAAGAGTAGACTTCCTTATTATACACCAATTTATATGATTTTTTTCACTCATTTCTAATTAGGAAATATGGTGGAAAGGAAAAACTTTTTTTGAAGCATCTGTGCCTCGGGATAAACTGGTTGGTAAGAGTTACCCATCCTTGTCCTCATTATGTTCAATGCAGTACACTTCTTCGCTAAACTGCTTATACTTTCTCACACAAAAAAATCCCCACAAGTATCTGATGCTGGATTGATATTAAAATAGGTCAATTTCACAAAAATATTATGTTCTAATACATGGCTCAGAAGATAAACATATTTTAAGACACAAAGTTTGTAACATAAGAAAATTCATTTGCACTTACAGACCACCATTACTTAGTGGTATTCAGATGTGGAGTTAGAACTTTCAGTACTTAATGTCATGATCCTTTTCAAAGACTTACAAAAATGGTACTAACAGCTGCCTCACTTGATGCTCAGCATTAAGAAGTTAGTGTTAGGACTGGTCGGCCTGGTGTCAGGATAATGTGACTGGGTGGGACATCATGCTACATGTCTGCGGCATGATGTCCCACTGCTAGACATCACTATAAAACTGCCACACTGCAGACATTGTATCGATATGACTGAAAAATTGTTAAAGCTATGTTAAAAATTATAAACAACACAAAACAAAATCATTATAATGTATTTCTGGTTGCCATGGTTACATCAAGGGTTGGAACCATGTGGAAGGAGTGATACTAAGAGAAGATGAGTATGTGATATTTTCAAAAGATGACATGAATATTCATCATGAGTTGATGACCTACAAGTGCTTGGGGTCAATCATCATTATGGATGTACATTCCATTTTTGAAACATTTTTATTTCTTTAAAAAGAGTTTAAAAAGTTGAATCAATAAAAAAAAATATTTGGTAATAAAGATTACAATTAACCAGCAAGCATTTTTTTAAAAATAACTAATACAAGGAAAAGTAGAAGCATAATAATGTCATCTTTGCTGTCAATGAGTCCACTATGGGATATATGTAAATTTTCAATGACTTTCTTATGCAAGCACACTGTAAAACAAATATATAGGAATGAGAGAACATTATCTCTAAATGCAAGTAGAAACATTAGGCAGATAATATATTAGGTAATAAATTGCATAGAAAATTAGAAGTATTTAATATTTCATTAAATTTTTATTTTTTTTATTTCTAAGAGAAAGGGTATAACAGTATACATTCAACAGCTGGTTTGGAATCACTTTGTTTTGTCACTGTTAGTTTTAATGGCCCATGTAATACATTATTAACAACATCATGCTTAAGAAATGGCAGATAAGTGTCTTTTCCATGGATACACTGGGGCAGCTGTCCTTGGCTGGCATAGGCAGTATCAAATGCATGATCCTTCAATTATGTGTATGACACTCAACCAAGTGGTGTAGGTAGATCAACCTTAAGCTTAATTTTATTACTGGTTGTAAATATAAATCAGACATTAACTGGCATAACTATTCAAAGACCTCTCAATCAATCAATCTTAGCAGCCAGCTTTTTAAGTTCCTTAAATCCATAATATATATAATGAATCTGTACCAATTAGTCAACATGCATAATTTATTTATTTATTTTTATTACTTCACCATCTCCACAATACATAACCAAACGACCAACATTACTTAACTAGACAGTTTTAGTAAATGCTTTTGTTATGTTAATCAGTTTTATGCTTTGAAAAAAACTGATTTAAACATACATTTTTTAAAATTTAGACAAAAAAGGTTCAATTTCTCAAATCCTGTTTAGATCTTGTGCTGTTTCACTCAACCAAATGGCTTCTTCAACTGCTCTCACTTTTTGTGCCTAATAATTTTTAATGACATCAGTATAATTTATATACAATATACTAAATTAAAATTATTTAAATAAAAAATAAATAAATGAACATGGAATGAATTTCAAATCTGTATGCAGAGAATCCTTAAGTAAAAAAAACTTCATTTATGTCTTGCAAAAAATGTGCAAAATATGAATGGTAAAGATGCAGTATGGCAAAGATATTTCCCTGGAAAAATATTGAACATCATAAGAAGTCTTTCTATAAAAGCACAATGTCAATATTAACAGCCAGCTTGTAAAAATAGCTTGTAAAAATAGAATAGCATGATTTTCATGGACATTGTGACAGTCATGCTGAAAACCAGATCATCACCATTTTCATTTATAAATAACTATGTACCATAAAAAGTCTTTCAGTGAAAATACCATGCTAATATTACCATCAAGACAAAAGTTGCGATTACAAGATAAAGAATCCATCAAATGGATAAGTGTAACCGGATGAATAAAGACATCGTGAGACATCAAATGGACAAGTGTCACAGCTAGATGGATGAAGACATTGTGACTGCCATAAAAGGACAAGTGTCACAGTTGGATGGATGGAGACAATGTGACTACCATCAAATAGACAAGTATCACAGCTGGATGGATGGAGAAATTGTGACTACCATCAAACAGACATGTGTCACAATTGGATGGAGGTCGACACTGTGACTGGCATGTGCTATTAATTTGTTATGTTGTAAACTTTTTATAATACATGGCAAAATTACAAGTACTACTGACAATACAGTTTATGCTGAAAATCACAATCCACTATGCCTCATAAAATATCATCTGTAAACAAATACACAAAGGCCTCTTAAGGCCTGGACCATCAGTCTCTTGACATTGGCAAGAAAACCTAGAGTGCATCAGTGGACACTGAATCATTAAAAGGAAGAAAATAATTTCAACTTTTACTTTTTACTAAACATTCTTCCATTAGAAAAAAGAAAGATAGATAATAATTTTTATCTCTTCCATGCAATTACTTTTTGTCATCAAGTAATTTTTTTTCTAATACCCTTCTGGGAAAATGTACATCAAATGAATTCTGCATTTTAAAAAATGAGGATTCAGGGCAATTACTTAGAGTCCACAGGTGGCAGTCAGAGAAACTGGAAGTCAAAGAGAAGCATTTGATAGACACACAAAAGCTCCAACTAAAATCTTGAAAATCAGCATTTTGCAAGTTTGGTTTGCCAAGATTTACAACTCCAAGGAAAGAAATATTCACTTAAGAAAAGTAAAGTCCTGTTATTTATGAAAATAATTACTTAAACTGAATGCACATAAAAAGTTTAATAACTGTACAAGCAATAGTAATTGAGCAATGGAGAACAATGTAAATATGTGCCAAACAGCTATACTGTTGATCTATGGTTTTTACATACCTTTTAGGGTAAAAGAACTTCCACAGAAGCATACATATGGCTTGCTATTGTTGTGCATATGCAAGTGACCCTGAAGGTTATGAAGCCTTCCAAACTGTTTACCTGTAAACACAGAAAAACTAATTTTATGTTCAAAAAAATGTCTTTGTAAACATCATTTGTTTAAGTTAAAAAAGTAATTTCTCTTGTCTTATTATTGTCAAAAAAGCATATATAAATTAAAACATAAAATCAGAAAATAAAATCTTAAATTTATATTAAGTGTTTATTGGACCTTCCAGCACATATGAACAAAACATACAGGATAAAGAGGATGATAATTACATTATTGTCTGGAGTAATAATTATCGCATTATTTGTCAAGTTCACACCTTGGCCAATCAATGTCAATAGACTTACTGATGAATTAAATAATGTTTGGATCTGTTAGGAGAGACCACAGGCCTTTGGAAACCAATTCTGCTGACAGAAGGTTTGGTCTCTCAAGTTAGGTTATACCATATTGTTTCTTATCAATAAACAGTTGTTGAAGTTGGCAGCTGGGTGTTCAATTCCAAAGGTCACAATTACCAAGGAACACATTTTTCCTATCATTTATCTTTAGGAATCTGAATATTTCATAGCAATGAATGTCACTCAATGAAAGCTGACTGAAGAAAAATGCAAAAGAAATGGAGTCTTCATTTTTGAAGAATCAAACATTGTAGAGGTCAGTGGTATTTTTTAAATACCTCTACAAAACAAACTAATTATAGCAATGAAAATGTTACATACAATTTCAAGATCTTGAACCCATTCTGCCATGACTTTGAGTGTGGACAAGGCCAACATAAGCTATGTGAAAATAAACCAGTTTTATCTTCAAAGAAATTTTTTTTCTATTTGGTCATAATTTATATCAAATTTATTACAAGCATTATGATCAGCAAATATTTTAAGTGAGGGTGAGTACCATACATGTTTTGCCCAGGCTGCCATATTTCCTCACGCTGGCTATGGTTATGGTCAATTGGTTTCATGTCCAAATGTCAACAATGCAAACTAAAATTACAAAATTTTCATGCCCTCTTTAGCATTATACATGTATTTTTTGATGCCTTCATATCTGATGTCATTATTTTCCACTGTTAAGTTTATTTATCATTTGTGATCTGAACAATGAAAGCATTTTAAATGCAAACCATTTCAACACATTTTTGCATCAGGGACTTATGAAAACAAATTTGCCAAATAAATAATATTCAGCAAACCAGGCTTTTCCTCACCATCAAATTTATTCATTTAAGTGTGATAACACAAGTTGGAATCTTCTAGTATTTGCGATGGAAAGAATTTAGACATTAAACACAAGTGGGCAAGCACTTGACCTTCACATGTCACAGCTGGGGATCAATACAGAACTGCAGAAGTGCATCTATGTTCATATCAATAGAAGTAACATTACTGAAAACTCAATCATCTTAAATAATTTGCCTTGTTTTAGGCTTAGAAAATCTGTAGTAGCTCACATACCCAGTAACCATGCATGCAGAAGAACCCAATAAATTGTAACAACATACCACAGAACTTGCAGGAGTATGGTTTCTTATCCGCATGAACCACCATGTGAGCCTTTAATGTCTGCGGCTGTGTGAATGTCTTGCCGCACACCTCACACTTAAATGAACGCTGTGCATTATGAATCAGCATGTGTCTTTGCATGTTGGCCTTCTGGTTGAAGGACCGTCCACAATGTGGGCAGTTAAAAGGACGAAGTCCTGTGTGTGTAAATTGATGGGCTTTCAGATGATGTTCCTGTAAGATATAATGGATATTTTAAACATAAAGGACAATAAGAAATAAACATGTTAATCCATAATGGAATATTAAGCTTGAAATGATGCCTTTTGACTGATTAGAATATTTTCCAGTAAGATTTGGAATCAAGTAGAAGTATGATAGAGATGATTATACACAAAAGGAAAAAACTTGTTTGGTCTCTGAGGTGTCCCATACAGACAGAAATTATGGTAATGCAAACTCAATAAGGACTGGACATAAATATCTTCTGAAATATATGCACACATACAAACAAATATTGTGGATATTTACCAAACAGGATTAAATACACCAAAAAAATTAAGACTAAAAACACTGAATAACCATGCTTGTTAGATAAACATTTAATTTCCAACAATTTTCAAATAATCATTCCCTATGTTAAATCTTCAGACACATCTAAAAACATCATTTAATGAGATTAGACATGTTCATGCATCATTTTCCTGAATATATGAAATACAAATACAATTTATGTAATACTGATTTGTTTTACTTCATATATCAATATTGATCAGCATCATGAGTTCCAAACAAAAATGACATTCAGCAACCATGACATTCAGTAACCATGACATTCAGTAACCATGACATTCAGTAATCATGACATTCAGTAACCAATTCAAATTATTTTGATAGTTGGCTGGTTGTTATGTTGGTTTTCAATTGTGTCTATAGTAATAATTTGCAGGGGAAATGGCAACTAAACAGATTTTTTTGAGCAAGATAAAAAATATGCAATCAGAAATTACATGTTACAGTCACTCTTGTTATTAAAATTCAAAGCTTAAATCTTAAATACATGGGAGACCTTCAAATGAATACTTCACCCTAATGTATCTTATCTGTGTATTTTGCAAGTCCAACACACCAAGCATGTAATAATATGCTACATCACACTCAACTGTGAAATGTCCTTTAATGTCATACTTGTCTATGATGAACATTTTTATGAAATTCCTAAAACTTATTTGTCCATATATTCTGCATTAACTTTTCTGAAAATTTATTTAAATAATTACTTGCAATGTAAAATTTAAAATTTGTCCCTGCCAAGTGAACAAATATTTCTTTCAATCTTGAAAAGAGAAATTCCTCTCCTTATTCAATGACACTCTCTAGCCTGATGATATGACTACTTCAAGTTTTATAAACTTCAGACAAAAATATTTATTGTCAATATCTCTGATAATATGTCCTCCCAACTCAGATCATCTGACAATAATTCCAAGCCTCACCAAGCCCCATTTTTTTACCAAGTTATTACTCTGGGCCCCTCGTCTTACCATGAAAGAAACTGTCCGTATGTATGTATGCATGTATGTATGAATGTATGTATATATGTATGTGTGTGTATGTATGTATGCATGTGTGTATGTATGCATATATGTATGTGTGTGTATGTATGTATGCATGTGTGTATGTATGCATATATGTATCTGTATGCATGTATGTATACATGTATGTATGTGTGTATGTATGTATGCATGCATGTATGTATGTATGTATGTATGTATGTATGTATGTATGTATGTATGTATGTATGTATGTATGTATGTATGTATGTATGCATGCATGCATGCATGTATGTATGTATGTATGTATGTATGTATATGGTTTCACAGAAGAATCCGGACTACAAAGAGCCAAAAAAGTGTAGGTATCCTAAAAAAAGCCGAACCATGCAAATATAAAGACAAAAACAGCTCAATAATTTAAATACAAAAGTCGACATGTTTTATATAATCTACAATCTTTCGAAATGTTTAAGATCTTCCTACCAAATATAGGAAGCTACATATCCCAGCAAAAAAAGGTTGCCTACATTATTAATTGCCTCTTTACAATGTTCTTAAGGTGCATCAGACATATTCTAAATCCCTGATCCTGCAGGGGGCCTGTGGTTGTCTCAACATGGTTCAAGGTGTCAATTCCTGTAATACCTACTGATCTACTTACTCATTTTAGTACTATTCCAGCACAACAGTGTGAACTTAGATCTGTTAATGCATGAAGTGTCTGCAAATTAAATACATGTATTATCATGTTTGCTATAAAGCATAAGAAAATCAAGAGCATAAAGACTTTTTTCTTCAGACATTATGTAAAGGCAGACCTGGTTTTACCGTATGCAGTTTAGAATGTATTTTGCAACAGCAAATTAAGGAATTCACCTTCATAAAATCCATGCCACATTCTGCACATATGTAAGGCCTGGATCCAGCATGTGTGATCATATGATCCTTTAGCTGGCTGGGGAAACGAAAGATCTTGTTGCAGTGTTTGCACGTCAGATCACTGCAATGCTCATGTGTCAGCATGTGCTGTCGAAGTTCTTTCGATGATGGGAACTCCTCCCCACACTCCAAACACCTGTCCTTGCCAAAGGCATGTTTTTCCTTGTGTGCACGAAGCTCGCTGGGATAGGCAAATCCACGTCCACAAATGTCACAGATGTATGGCTTACTGTCTAGATGAACAGCATGGTGGCGTTTCAGATGACTGATCTGCGTAAAACCTTTGCTACAGATATGGCACTTGTGAGGTTTGACATTATCATGTGTTAGCATATGTGTATTTAGATGGCTTAACTGTTTAAAATATTTCCCACACATCATACATAGATGTGGTTTGATACCACTGTGATCTAAAATATGGGTCACAAGGTTATGTTTTGTGGTGTAGGATTTAGGACATAATCTGCATTGCCAACGCTTTTGCTCCCCATGCACAATACATTGTTCATCATCAATCTTAATATTTATTTCCACTTTCTCTAATTCATTCTCATCAACTGCATTGCATTGTTTTTCCTCCTTCTCTTTCTCTTTCTGAGTTATTTTCAATTTTGACATGATTGATGTCTTTTGAACACCAACTTTCTCCACATCTTTTGCTTCAGCATCTTTCTCCCTTCCTTCTCCTGTCCTTGTCTCACTTTTGCCAAGGTTTACCACTGACACAATACCTCCCTTGGCTGCCTCAGAGCTGACAATTTGAGGCACCAGTGCACTGGAGCCTTTGCTCATGATGGAAATAGTAATGATGGTTGCATTGTCAGCTACAGTGGTCGTCATCACCGCCTTTGCCGATGCATCATTATAGCTAGGAGAGGTTATAGCAAATGGATGAGAAGGAGATCTTTTGACCTTTTTACCAGCTGGAGTTTCTTCATTACTTTCATCCAAGTCCTTGAAGAGTCCCTTAAAAGAATTCTCATCTTTATCAGATACACATCTGATGGGGTCTTCATCTTCGGAATAGTCCGAGTAATCTTCCACTTTGTCAAACTTTGATGGTTGGATCTGAAAACTTTGTAGCCTGCTGTAATCATCATCCTCAGCTTCATCATCACCATCACCATCCTTCTCCTCCCCGTGTCTTTTACTGCTGCCATGTGTCAGCTTGATGACCATCTTTAAACTCTCTTTTTGAAATGACTCTGAATCCTTTTTGACCACTTCCTCTGCATTATCTCTTGATGCCCAATTCTGTTTGCGTTTCTTGGGTGGTGTGTCATGACTAACAAACATACCCTTTGATACTCGATGCTCTGATCCATACTGTTTCTGTTGATCATCTCCTGTTGACAGGGATTCTATCTTTGATTTATCAATCGAGTACCCAAGAATGCTCTCTGTATCAGTTGGTGGTTCTTCATCAAAATCTTTGGATTTGTCTTTTGTTTCTAGTTTTCCTTTGAAGAGGAAGTGAACTGTCTGATTCTCTTTGCCTTCATTATTTGTCTTATCTCCTTCAGTGTGTACTCCCACTAAAACTTTCCTTGATTCAGAGTTGTATAGCATATTAGATGTTTTATTTCTCATCAGCTTTGGAGAACTAGCACTGGATGGTGTAAAATTGAAGGGCCCCATTTGCTTAGCATCAGATGCTGTATTTTCAAACTGGCTACTGTTTCGAAGACCTGGGGACTTTTGCATCAGCTCTGTGGATGTAGTTTTCGTATCACCTCCACCCTTAACATTGGTCTCTGGCATGTTTTTCTTAACCTTGGCTCTTTCACTGTCATGGATTTGAGTCTTGAATGCTTCAAATGAAGGCAGGTTGAAACTATCTGGTTTTGGAACATAGTCCTGAATGATATTTCGCTTTGTTTGAATGGAACTTTGGTAATCTTGATTAGTCAATGATTGTTCCTCTTCAGATTTAAAATTTTCTGGTATGATATTTTGACTTGTATGCTGCAGTGAAGCTGTTGTGGCATTTATCCTTGTACCTGCAGCATGGTATTGCGAAGAACTAGTTCCAGACTGACCAGATTCCAAACGATCAAAATATCCGGAGAGGTGAGGAACAGAGGGCACATTCAAAGGTGGAAATTGCATCCCTCCAGTTTGTCTGTCAAAGCGAGAATTAGCATCTTTTGTCACATGCTGAGGCGACTGAATCACTGACTGATGCTGGTTTCCTGTATAGCTTGCCACATTGGACTGCAAAATCGACGACGTAGTTTGTGTACCTTGCATTCCAGTAACAGCTGCTTCGAGTGCTGACAATGAAACTGGAAATGAGGAAATACCAGCATCTGATGCATCATTTGTTCTAGACTGTAAAGCCTGAGATGATGTCTGTTGCGACATGTACATATTCATGTTCATGGCCATCCCCGAAGCTGAAGATAGGATAGAATTAAATGCTGGAAGGGCCTCAACACGGTCTGCTACTAACGAGTTGCTGTAGTTAGACTGCTGGAGGAATGGAAGCATACTGTTGTAGGTAGAAATATTTGTGAGTCTGTTACCACCAACTTGTTGCTGTACTCCAAGAATTTGTTGCAGTAGCTCGGGAGTGGTTAAACCTGGTATAGCTCCCATGTTGAAATTGATATTGATGTTTTGTGGGTATGCCACATGAAATCGTGGAATGTCCAGACTTGTGGGATCTGCAGCACCACGTGAAGATGGGATACTATGCTGATGGGCACCCATGTTGCCATGACGAAGATGAGGATAGTTCTGGTGACCATCTTGTCGACTTTCTGTGACATCCGAGGAGTGTGAACTGGTTAAAGTGGATGGGTAACTTAGATTACTCAGAGCATCAGATCCATAGCTATATTCACTACCAAGATTCTCCATCTTCCTTAGGCTAGGTGGTCTACAAAGAAAGAGTAAATAATTTCAATATTAAACTCAAGAGTTTCCTTCGATGGTTCTCATTTAACTCATTCAATGGACATTTATCAATGTAATACCTGATATAAACAGTATTACCACAGAACTTTCTCTGCCTTTTCTATCGTGTGTTGAAAATGAATCTTGGATACTGACTAATTTTGTACTACTCTTCTGTATGTTGTTATTATTTGTCATAATATACTTATTATGTCACAACAATCTGATGTGTCATCACTACTATTTATTAATGTAATCAGTAGTTTAAAGCTATGTAAATATAATGATTTCATCTTTATTTGGTCCAAAAGGTCCTGGAATTAAAATAAAAATTTAGTGTGCAGATATTTCATTGATGTAACTGAAAGGTTGTGAAATGTTATTTTTAATGTTTGTTTTTCATTGTGAAGTTCCATTATATTTTACAGTGAAACTCTCAAACTCCTCCCACACACCAACCTTGGGACCAAAGTTTTGATTCTGAGAGGTTTTCATTTATGAAGGGTTTCACAGATTTGAAAATATATGTTCATATGTGCTTATATGAATGTGACAAGAGAGTGTATTTATTAGAATATCTGCATGTGCAAATGTGTGTGTAAGTATGTAAGAAAGCTGATAATTAACATTAATAATTAGCTGTACACACATGGTCCTTCCAAAAATTACATTCTGACATGAATAAATACAGTTGTTCCAAACGTAATAGTCTGTCTCAAGAAACATTGAAGCAGAGACAATTTCATAACATTAGAATTATAAATGATTTTCCATAATGTTTGAATACTTCATAATTCATAATGATTCATTTAGCAAATTACACTAGTTTCTTCAATGTAGAATTTAGCACAGATTCATAAATGACTAATCCTAATTTTTTATCCTGTACAAATAGTTCAATCCATGATGCTTAATGGGTTGTTCTCACATCTTAATATGCAGGTGAAGACAAATCAGTCATGGCTACTTGCAACTACATAATGATTTTTCTCCTATGAAAAACAATTTAGTGACTCTGACTTTAAGATTATTAACTGGCAAATCATCAAAAGTGTGGCTGTATGCATGGGTAATAAAGTCCATGTATTTAATATTTAAAAACCCAAAATATGTTATGCTTCATGAAAAATGAATAGCATCAATCAGAATAAGAAAATAATCCTTCTTAAGTGGCTCACCTACAGGCATTATTATGATTACTTTAGCTTAAAAGTTACAAAGACTTTAGATTTTCCTATTGTCAACACAATTCTGTCAGCACCTGTGCCAAATACAGTTATAACCTCACATGCCCTTGTGAAAATTTCCCACTTGTAAGCCTACTACATTATTTGCAAAACCATTAACAATTTGTTTGGTCCAATGTGAGTCAGGAATTCAGCAGCTAGAATACATTTCCAAGTTTGAAGTGAGTTTCAGTTTATGAGTATTTTGTAAAATTTAAACTGGGGATGTTTATAAAAACTGCCTCTGATTCCAGAGCACATGAGTGTGGGGGTTAAAATACATTTCCAAGTTTTACGAGTTTCAGTTTTATGAAATTCTTTGTGAAAAGTGTAAAATTGACATTCATGATATAAATTTGTCTCAGTTCCAGAGCAGATGAGTTGAGTATCAGTTTTATGAGAGCTTTTTTTAAACTATAACATTGAAACTGGGAATGGGGATGAAAATCTGTTTCAGATTCAGGAACAAAGGGATTTCAGATTAAAATACATTTCCAAGTTGTAAGTTAGTTTTTTCTGCTTTATGAGGTTTGTTTAAAGTGTAAAATTTAAATTGAGCGTGAAAAATATTTGGAGAATAAAGGTTTCATTATATACATGTAAAAGGAAAGAAAGAAATTCAGAACTCCTCAAATTTGGTCTTGAGTGGATTACTGTGTTCAGCAAGTTCAGTTTTGAATGGTTTCAATGTTCATTTGGTTATGTGTTTTAGGCACTGGAAGTATGTTTTTTCATGCTGAGAGATAACTGAACTCAAGAGCCTTGACCAAGGACAACACCACTATAGCTGACCTGGGTTGATCTGATGAACTCCAGCCTTTCTGGCTGGATATTCATTTCTTTTGCAAAGCTGTACAATTACTTTTTCTCTTTCTGAAAAGTCAAAGTTTTGTTGGAAAGAGACAAGGAAATTCCTGATGATGGTAATATACAACTGAAACATGACAACATATGATATATACATACTGTCAGTCATAAAATGCTCACAAGATTAAAAAAATATGATACAAGCATATTGCCAATTAACAAATTACACAAGTGTTATGTCCTGAATAAGGTATATTACTAAAATTCAAGAAAATGTTATGCTGCTATAATAATTAATAATTTTGCTATTGCATGGTTGACACAGGAAAATATTTACTGTAGAAACACATGCGTTAGTAAATGAAGAACTTGTCTGCTTTTTTGTAATAAGCGAAAATAAAATGAAGCCTAATTAAAATTTAGCTGAAGTATTTTGGTGCATAAAGCAGATGAAAATGTACCAGATTATTATTGATAATTTCAGTTATTTTGCCTATATGTACCATCTGACTTGTATCATTTCTAACCCTTATTCCATTTAATGCTCAGTTATATAGAACAAGTCAAAGTGCTCTTCTAAATGTCATAAGAAGCAGAAAATAGGCAGGTGCCACAAATGCACAGTAGTTAGCATGCCAGACTTGTTACTTGAAAGATATGGGTTCAAATCATACTATTTGCAACCAGTGTCAATAATCTCCATGTCAGAAACAGGGCTCAAATTAAAAACTCGGGGGGGGGGGTCTTATGATGCATAAATGTAGGTAAAGGGAAACACTGCTTCCATTATGTATTTCCTGTTACATGGCATGTACTGTCATGTACCCCATTTTATTATAATGTAGAAATATTATATGTGTCATGTTCATCAGTATAAGACAGCCTCACAATAAAGCAGTATACTCAATGGCTCTTATGGACAGTGTTATAATGAACAAGCGCTTTAATATAGAGGAACACAGAAGATGTTAAGTGCTGATCTTTCCACTACCTACACCAACATAAATCTTTGTACATATGAGCATCACATGAGCATCCAATGCTATGTAAGACAATGAATTCTCTTCTTCTAAGTGTCTTTTTTTGCATCAATACTGTACAAGATAACACTAACTAAACCATTAACAGTTGAGAGAAATAAAAATGGCTTTTTGTTATTACAATAATTGCTTATAAAGATTGCACTCCATAAAAAAGGTTAAATTCAAGAAAAAAAATTATTGTATCTTTGTTCACTGACATCAGTCAGTATAGATTCTGCATTAAAATGAACATAGTTCAGAACTAAAAAAGTTAAATAATACTGTCAGTGAATTTATAAATAATGTAAAAAAAAAAAAAAAAACAATATAAAGATATGGAAGGGAAGTAGATCCAAATTTACACAAGTCAAAATGTACCCAGCTAGTGCAAACATGTCGAGGTTTGGTGATTTATTGTACAGTTTTAAGTTTCTGTGTTTAAAGTTCAATATATCAGTTGATACTGCTTCTCTGTAAGTTGTTAATAGGAACAGCTGGTTTTAGACATCTACTCTTAGCACTAGAGAAAAGATATTTTGAATAAAATAACATCATGGTCGGTTAAATTTCCTTTGCTACTAAGCCCTTTAATTTAATTTTGAATAACTCAACACTGTTCTCTAAAAGATGTACTTTGCAAATTAAATATGTCTGTAAAGGATGAAAAATAAGACAAATTAGAGATTGGACAAATGATAAAACTTCAGACAGATTACTTGCAAATTAGATCTGGCTTATGAAAGAAAATTTTTGCAACGAAACACAAACTATAACACAAATATGGGTTATTCAGATTTGCATGAAAATGAATGTGTCTACTTAACACCCATGGATGAAAAACATTGAAGGACATTTCACATTGCGGTAAGTAATATTTAATGGAATATTGTCAAATTGTCATCCAACAAAATGTGGATAAAAGCATTGCATAATGAATACCATAATAAAACAGAAAAGCACAGTGAATAGTTGCACGAAAACGTAACAAATTTTTATTTTGTTTCTCTGTACAAAAAACAGAATTTCCAATAGTCCTCAATTTATCAAACTGTTAGTATGTTTTGCTTATTACACAACCCCTACTCTGCATGATGAATTATAATTTTCAGCAAAAGAAACAAAAATCTTCTTATAGGTGATAAATTAAAGTTTTTATACCAATGCACCATTAAAGAAAATATTCTTCAAAATCCATGCACAAAATAATATACCACAAAATTAATCTGCAACATGATGAATACACAGCACAACCATAATATTCTAAAATTTCAGACTGAAATCTCAGTTCCACTGCTAGATTCTCCTTGAAGAAAATTAAATTTCTACCATTGTATAGATCAAAATGGATAATGCTTGTGGCCTCTCTTATTCTCTCTCATGATATGTGCCTCAGTTATTGTTACAATGTGACAAATGAACTACTCATGATAAAAAAAAAATGCTGAAAAGACTGACAACAGAAAGCAACACAAATTAAACTGGATTACAGAGTGAGATTGTGCACATGTGCTGGCATATATTTCCATTTCATTTGTCATTATTACAACAATTCTGATTAATGTAGAAACTAAATTTTATAAGGCTACTCTGCAAACAGCTGCAAGAGTACCTATTGCAAGACAAATGTTGGTCAGTGAAAAACTGAAAATTATCATTTCCACAGAGATCACAGCAATAAGATGGTAAGGATTTTGATGCTAACAGCATCATGTAATCACTGCTCTTGATCAAAACTGCTTTAGATATTTGGATTTACGTGAATTATTGCAAGTTTGTACTAAAATTGTTTAGGTTGTTTTGTCACAAAGTGCTGAACTGATTAATGTAAAAGTTTAATTTTGTATCAAAAGTGAAGTTTAATGCATTTTTTTAAAAATATTAATTTTTAAATTTGGTACTATTTAACAGAATGAGATGCTGGAGAAAACTATCGTTGATGATTCAAGCAAATGCATATATCAGCTGGTCAAAAGTCGAACTAGTCCAAATTATCATGGCATATTTTATACTGTGCGATATTTGTTTATTAATATGGTGAGTGATCTGCAAGGAAAATATATTAAAATTTGTTCTGTTTTGATTTAATACCTTGACTTCACTATGTTTCAGCATTCATTGTACGTTTTGGTTTAGTACGTCTCCTCAAAGTAAGATTTGACTTAAACATTCATCAAATAATAATAATAATAATAATAATAATAATAATAATAATAATAATAATAATAATAATAAGCGATTGAACAGTTAATTGGGTAAATTAAATGTCCAACGATGTACAACGTCGAACTGGTAGTTATTTTCACCAATCACTTCATATTCTCCAATCAGAACTATCAGGGTTGATGTCCTACATTGTAGGATTAGATGATAAAAATGCAGTTTTGTAAAATTTCTTTAGGAAGTAATGTTTTAAAGTAATCGATGGAGTCAATACATAAGAATCTTTAATCTTCTGAGGAATGTCACGAACGTGCCACTTTGAACTGTAGAACACGCCCCTAGAGGGTAAACATGGCGGATGGACAGAAAGGAACAAAGCGAAAGAACGACTGAAACTGTTCAACTCCCCAACCAACTTGTTATTTCCTTACAGTAGTTTCAAATTCATCATCGTGATTCAGAATGCATAGCTGATTTATGCTTCGATGAAAATAATGGTTGTTTTCGCCAAAATTTCAATATTTGTTTTCCTTCTGCCTCACTGAAAGGATGGATGGAAGAAATGGCGACGGGAAAGATTTTAGTGGCTGGCAGCTTGCCGAGTCGCCGCAAATGTCTTTTTGAATACTGGAACTGACTATTGTCGGTGCACTAAAATTTGATATTATAACATAACATAAACAGATTAAAAGTGTAAAATCATATTCAAGTATTGAAACTTACCATACTCTTGGATAGAACGAAGAACGTATTTCTCCAAGATGATGCGCATGTATACATTGGTTTGCTCGATGTGTAAACAAACATATGAGTAATTAACCTAAACGGTCTTTCCCCGAACAGATAATATACTTATTGATTGATTTTTATTTATTTGTATTCACAGCAACTATTCATTTTAGCACATAATGTCTAAAAATTGAAATATAGGTGATTATTCAGGGAACTATTTTATTTAGTTTACTGTCTAAAATCACTGCGGTGAAATATATATGTAAGTCGGTCATGAAATTCGTTCTTTCTTTCTTCTTTCCGTTAAAACATGCTTTGAAAGTAGACGAAGAAGGAATGTACTTGAAAAATAAAACTCTCCATCCCCATACATACAGGTACGCGTGATTTTAATTGTAAACTGTCATAAACATATTTTAAATGTAAGGAATATCGTAAATAGTACAATTATTTTTTTTAAAGTTAAATATCTAAAATAGTTGGTCATTAGCTTTCACGTCATTATTGATTTTTTTATTCACTCTAAGATGGTGTCTTCATCTTTATAATTTGTATGTGAACCGAATGCATTACAATACACTCGTGTTGATGGTTTCCATCATCTATCTAGTTTTAAGTGAAGGCTAGTAGTACGAAAACTAACTTCAGCATTAGTTTTAGAGATTTTTCATTGATGAGTGCTTGTTATGACCAGTATTAATGTTACACTATAAACCAGCTTTTGGTAATAATAGTAGATGATGAGAAATATTTTTTGTCTTTTAATCTTTATAGCTTCCACTTTCAGCTGCCAAGTAAGTAGTACATGACGGCTATTAGGCTGCATGGAAATTTATCACCGAAAGGATGGGGTCAAGGTGGAAATAATGTCATTAACATGAGATTTCCCATTGTCTCTAGAAATAATTCTACACAAATATAGAACGAGCAAGAGAGCATTATGAATTTTATATGGAGATGGCAAGCGAGGAAGGGGAGGAAAGCGGAAATGTAGTTTTAGAATCATTTAGAAAATTTCCATTCTCCATTCTTTTTCTGTTTTCTTTTTTTTTTTTTTTTTTTTTTTTTTTAGAAACACAGCTCCTGAGGGTCAATGGGAGATTATAATTTTCACGTCATTGTGTTGCTTTTGTTACAAACTTATGGAGCCAACAGGATATTAGCATAAAGAACCCATAGTGTTGTTTTGGGTATATAATAGACAAAGTGTATATAGAAATGTATATGGTCTAAAGGGAAATCATGTTGACTCCAATGTCATTCACCAAATCATGCGACGCCGTTGGCGCCAATTTGTATCGGCATTCGTCGTTTCCTTGGAAACACCAGCTTCGTGGAGACGGGGAATCCGCTGCATGGGCAACAGCTGATTCACCATACTAACATGACCAGGCATCATAGTTCCACTGGAGATGACACTCCAGCATCGTCGTAAGGCTCCGGCACAACACGAGAAGCAACTGTTTACCGATACTAAGTATTAACTCGATTGGTGTAGAGTTTGGTACCAGGGTTTACTTCCGACGATTGGAGAGAACGCTGTGTCTCCTTGGCCAGCTACCGCCCACCTTAAGCTGGGCAGCCACCAGTCAAAAAGGTGCTGTCTCGCCATGGCCTGCAGCTTCACTGGGTGCGTACAGCTTAGAGAACATCTCGACAAGCAAACCACTAACTTCCCACCAGGTAAGACTCAAAGAAGAAAAAAAGAAGACTTCAGCTCTTCGTCTCGCAAGCTGGAAAGTCAAGACCAAGTGTTCTGAGTAGTACTGTAAAAGTAGAATTATAGCTTAAAAAAAAAAACCAATCTTCACCCCCTCCCAAAAATACAAATTACCCTCTTGGAGACCATAAAATTCCCATCCCCGAAAGACTTTCCCAAAATCAAAAGGAGAATCCTGGCGCAGATATAATCCGAAACTTTTACCCTGAAATTTTCAAACATTATTTATATTGTTTAGATAAAACTTGATGCATATCATTATCATACTGGTTTTGATAATCTTGTTAATACCTGCTGAATCTCAATGTTAGAATATCCGTTATCATACTATCAATAATGCGAAACTCACGTTTTAAATCGTCAGAAGGGCCCCGAATGGCCGAGTGGTATAAAGCGCTGTCCGTTACGGATCACTACCATCTCACCTCTATCTGCGTGGGTTCGAGTCTAAGATTCGGCGATTGATTGATTGATTGATTGATTGAATTTTAACGGCGCACCAGCACTTTTAGGCTATTTAGCGCCATACAGTAGGTCATATTTGTAAAAAGGTTCAATATCGACCAGCGATATAGTAAAAAATCCATAGTAGATAAATATAAAATGGTAAATGTTGGTAACAGTTAAAGATATTGGTTCACGATCAACGGGAGATGTAAATGATGTATCTTGATGAAAAGATGTAAATAATAGTTGGTATTGGTATTAGTTAAAAATTAGTTTGGGTAAGGTCATAAAAAGTTACAGTTTAAAATAAAGATTTACTTCCTTTAGGAACTCTAAAATACTAGTGATTTGAATAGTATCAAAAAGTTCCTGCATGTCGTGTACATTATAGTATTTATCACGCGTAGGTTGCAGGTCGGAACACGTGGTCATAAAGTGTTCAACAGTAAATGGTACATTGCAAGGAACGCACTCTGGTGGATCTTCACCTTTTAGTATGTGTGAGTGGGTAATGTATGTATGACCGATTCTGATTCTTGCAATGACAACCTCCTCCCTACGAATAGTTCTGTAGGAAGGAGTCCATTCTCCCAAGATTGGTTTGATGGCATGAAGTTTGTTATTGATTGCATCATCCCATGATACCTGCCACTTTTGACGTAGATACTTTTTGATACAAGGTTTAAAATCAGAATATGGTAATTTAAAATCCGATGGTTCTAAAGATAGGGCCATCTTAGCAGCCCGGTCTGCTTCTTCGTTACCTCTAATACCAATATGGCTAGGTAGCCAACAGTATACTATATTGCATGAGGCACTAAGTTCAGAGTTTTTTATCAAAACATTCACCAATAGTGGATTATCTAGTTTGATATTGTGTAGCGCCTGAAGCACTGATAATGAGTCACAGAAGATAATACTATTTAGAGTATGATTAGTTTCGATAAATGTCAGAGCAAGGTCTATTGCTCTGATTTCCGCTGTAAATATGGATGCATCATTTGGCAAACGCTCTTTGGTTATGTGTTTGCCACTGACGAAGGCTGCAGCAGCCTTATCAGCAACCTTTGATCCATCAGTATAAAATCTAGCATAATGTGTAAATTCATTGAGTAGATCATGATAAGAATTCAAGAATAGAATAGGGTTTGTCTCAGATTTTTTCCGATCGTGTAACGTAAAATTCACTTGGGGTTGCTTAATGAGCCAAGGTGGTGTTTTCGAGACAAAAGTTTTCTGAATTAAAGATAGATTACATTTGATTTGGTCAAAGCAGGATGATATTCTAATACCAAATGAAGGTATAGCATTTGGTTTATTTACGTATAAAGCTTTGTAATTTGGATGAAAAACGGCCGAAAAAGCTGGGTTCAGAGGGTTGGATCGTAATTTAAGAGCATAATGTGCAGAAAGCATTTCTCTGCGATGCGATAAAGGTGGTTCATTCGCTTCCGCGAGAAGGCTTTCACACGGAGATGTCTTAAATGCTCCTAGAGCAAGTCTTATTCCCTGATGATGAATTGGGTCAAGCATTTTCAAATAAGACTTCCTAGCTGAACCATAAACAATGCATCCATAGTCTAAGATGGAACGGATAAATGTTCTATACAAATTAAGGAGGACTTTTTTATCAGCACCCCAATCAGTGTGAGCAATTACTTTAATCAAATTTAAGGCTTTTAAGCATTTAGCTTTCAAATTCTTAATGTGTGGTATGAATGTCAGCTTTTTGTCAAAAAGAACACCCAAGAATTTTGTTTCCTCAACAACTGGAATAAGTGTTCCATCCAGCGTGAGTTTAGGGTTATCATGATGTCTTCGCAACTGACAAAAATGCATGCATACTGTTTTTGATTTTGAAAATTTGAAACCGTTATTACTGGCCCAACTTTGAATCTTATTGATATTTTGCTGTAGTTGCCTCTCAATTGTATGCATGTGTTTTGAGCGATAACAAATTAAAAAATCGTCAACATATAATGAGCAGTTAACACCGGGAGCTAAGCATTTGGTGATACTATTGATTTTGATGTTAAAAAGCGTCACAGATAAAATACTGCCCTGGGGCACACCCATCTCTTGCTGGTGTGTATCGGAGAGGGTAGAGCCCACTCGAACTTTGAATTCCCTGTCAGAGAGAAAATTAGAGATAAATGAGGGCAGACGGCCTTTGAGACCCAGATCGTGCAGGTCTTTTAGTATCCCGTACTTCCATGTTGTGTCATAGGCCTTTTCTAAATCAAAAAATACCGCTACTAAATGTTCTTTTTTGATAAAGGTATCACGAATGAATGTTTCTAGTCTAACTAGATGATCATTAGTACTCCGTCCATATCGAAAGCCACTTTGGAAAGGAGATATTAAATTGTTAGCTTCTAAGTACCAGAGTAGTCGAGTATTGATCATTCGTTCCATTGTTTTGCACACACAGCTTGTCAGTGCAATTGGTCGGTAGCTGTTGGGGTCTTCGCTATCTTTACCGGGTTTGGGAACTGGTATTACAATTGCTTCTTTCCAGTTTTTGGGTACATTACCAATAACCCATACATCATTGAAGAGTTTTAAAAGAGTTTTTAATGATGGTTCTGGAAGGTGTTTCAAAAACTGGTAATGTATTTCATCAGGCCCAGTGGATGTATCATGGGCCTTATCTAAAGCCTCCCTAAGCTCTGATAATGAGAACAACTGATTATAATTTTCCGAGTTCTTGGATGTGAATTTTAAACGTGACTTTTCTTTTTGAGCTTTAAGTTTTTGGAAGGCTTCGGTATAATTAGATGATGATGAATTTTTGGAGAAACTGTCAGCAAGAGTATTTGCAATGTCACGTTTTGAATTAAAGTTGTTATTGTTTAGTTGCAGTTGTCGGAGAGGGTTTTGTTTGTTCTTTCCGTTTATTTTGCGTACAGTATCCCAAACCTCTGAACAGAGGAACGAGAGTTTAAAGAAGAAACATATTTCTTCCATGATGCTCGTTTACTTTCCCTGATTGTGCGACGAGCTTTGGCTCTGGCAATGCGATATACAGCTAAGTTTTCGGGCGTCGGATGATTATTAAATTTGTTTAATGCTTTTCGACGTAGTCTAATGGCTTCCGTACATTCCTTAGTGACCCAAGGTTTTAAGATTCTTTTACAGTTGGTAGAGGACTTGGGAATAGAGTCTTCTGCAATTGCTATTAGAATAGATGTAAAAAGCTGAATGGGATCGCTAACATTGAAAACTGTGTCCTCATTCAGCCTAGTTTTGCAGAGTATTTCGAACTTGACCCAGTCGGCCTTCTTTAAATTCCATTGTGGAATTACTTCATCAATTGTAGAGTTAAGATTTACAAGTGAGATTGGGAAGTGATCGCTACTGTGGAGATCATCAGCGACCTTCCATTCATAGTCCAAAAGCAGCGAGGGAGAACAAATTGTCAAATCGATGCATGTGTATGTACCCGTGCCTGGGTGTAGGTATGTAGGTATTTTGGTATTATAGAGACACAGATCGTGTCTAGAAATAAAGTCTTCAATTTTGTGACCTCTATCACTTATATGATTTGATCCCCATAGAATATTATGGGCATTAAAATCGCCGAGTAAAACAAATGGTGCAGGAAGTTGTTGCACAAGGGTATCTAATTCGTTTGGGACTAGGTTAGTGTTTGGTGGTAAGTAAATAGAACAAAATGTAATCACTCGCTGAAGAGTGACGCTTACAGCAATGGCTTGTAAATTTGTGTTTAGAGGAATGACCTTATGAGGGGCTCTATTGTTCACAATAACAGAGACTCCCCCTGAGGCCCTGTCAACATTCTGAGAGTAGTGGTTAAACAGGGAGTACTTTTTAAGTGTGATGTTGTCTGTAGTTTTCAAAAATGTTTCCTGAAGACATAGTACTGCAGGATCATGTTCATCTAAAAGCAGAAGAATATCATGGTAGTTGGCTTTAAGTCCTCTACAATTCCATTGTAAAATGGTGTTCTTCATTTCAGCTGTATATTAGACCTTTCGAGTGGCAAATAATTTGGTTATTTATCTGGAGGAAGTACGGGGGTGTATCTTTTGTTATTGGATCTGGAGTTACCCTGAGGACATGAAGCAAATTCCTCCGCATCCATGTCCTCTAGGTCTTCAAACCTGTTGTGTATTTTTATAGGGTCATCAGGCCCTTTTTTATGTCTATTTGTTTGAAGCCTTTTCTTGCTATTTGGTGATTTTGGTGGTGAGGTAATGTTGAATGTTGTTTGCGTCGATGTAGAGTTCTTCTGCGGTTTATAGTGTGGGATGTTTGAGTCAGCATGGGGTTCAGGCGGGTTTGTTTGAGTTTGTGCATCTTTCGTTGCTTTCTGGCTGCTCTTTACTACAGTTGAGAAGGATGGGCCGGGGAATGATCTAGCTTGAACAAAGATTCGGCGAATGTTGATATTTGAGAAAGCTTGCCGGTAGCTTCTCGCGGGTCGGTGGTTCTTTCCGGTGATTTTCCGGTTTCTTCCTCCACCATTAATACTGGCCGCCATGTATATCCTATCGTGAGCTGAAATATGGCGATAAAACCCAAAACAACAACAAAATCAAAACGTCAATATCACATTTCACACCTCGCAAGTAAGGTCGTATCAGATAAAGTAATTTTTGGTTAATTATATTAGCTGTTTAGCGGGCAATTTTTAAAATTATATGTCGATGTTCAATCTTTTTTACACGCTGCAAGAGAAACACCAATCCCCGATAGTATTACCAGAAACGGATTTAATCATGCTGCACTTGAAATTATACAGATCTGCACATTAGCAGCGGTAAATATAATATTATCCGAAGTATTTTTTTATAGCAATTATATCATTTTTTGATACACCAATGTTTTTTTTTATCTGAAAATATTTGTAGTATTACATTAGCGTGTCCACTTCTTGTTTTGGAGTTTTTTTTCTAAAATATGATTGAAATCAAGTATACATTTTTAAATAATATTTATTTACATAATCCCCAAAATTGATCAAGAAATTCATTTTTGGTAATTCAGCCACGAATTCCAGACACCAACAATAAGAAGCTGCGGTCGATGTTTTATCAAATGCTCTCAGCATAAAAGTTTCTTTGATATCTATGATTAACACAATAGACACGGTTCCAGAGAAATCATCAGTCGAGTAACGCTATGGAAATTTTGTAGATATACTGAACTTTACACTGCTAAACACGTACAGCCTATACACACCAGTGACGTCTGTAGTGTGTTTGAGAGTATTATTTTCGGTGACCATGTTGATATTCTGATATCACTTTGTACACAAAAATTTGTTTATGCGGAATTTTAATTAGATTCGTTTTTGTTTCGACGATATTAGGGATCCCACTGACAATATCATTGATATTTGTATCAATATCAGCAAACTTAGTATCAACGGTAGGTGGACTTCTAAAAATTCGTTTGATGTTCTGTTCACGTTTTTGCTAAAGTTCATAAACAATCGAACGTTATTATCATAAATAGTATTTTGTGTGGTTATTTCATCATTGATTGGGGCTAACGAGGTTGTTATTGGAATTTCCTTATCATCAAGATATTTCTTCGTTGAAGGATCAATATCAGACTGGTGTTCTAAGATGATTGATGCAATTATTATCCATCTTGATAAATGCACGCATTATACCACCGTTGGCTAATATGTACTTTGATTCTTGATATCTGCGTATTTTTGCGATGAGGCATCATTATCTCCTATTGGGTCTCCAAGGTATGTAATTTTATTTTGGTTCTTAATGTTACCCGTGAATAAACCACCATGTATTTTTTGTTGTTGACGTTTTAACATAATCGTTAACTGACCTACAAGAATCTTGTATTTTACCTTAATTAGTAAAAGTACCGATATCACTAACAACTGTAGTAGAAATTCGTACAAGTACGTATGACAATTGTACATTAATTATCTTTAATTTTCCTTGTTTGTCCCGGAATAAAAACGACTTCATTTTGATCTACACTTGTGATATTTAACAAATTATTTATTTCCTTCCTGAACTGATCAAGAGTTGCGTATCTAGATAAATCACCTTGCTGAGCTTTAGATGACGAATCTATCAATTATGTTAAAAATTTTGTATATTAGCTCATTACACCTATCTTCCTATACGAAATTATCAACGATTGTCGGTTTAATATGATACAAAATTATAGAATAGCAATGGCGAATATATTAAGATTTGATACCGAACAATTAATTCATCATAAACATAATAACGAACTTCCAGTTTGTCATTATCTTATTGTCGGTCGTACAGGATCAGGTAAAACAAATTTGTTATTAAATCTTTTGCTCAACAATTACTTTAACTATGATAAGGTATATATTTACACAATTAATCCCCATCAGGATAAATACAAATTACTGAGCGAATACAGAGATAAACCTCGTCATAAACTTAACGTTGGCGATCATATAATTCTATTAAAAAAAAACAGAATAACTTGTTCCAGTGAACGATTTTGATTCGTCCTAGTGCGAGCATAAAATAATCGTCTTAGTCGATATTCCATTAATCAAAGATGAGATGAACTAGACCAGATCTTATTTTTCATTATCGCATAACAAAAATGTAATTCGGTCTATCTTGCCTAAGGCTTTAACAACGTCGATAGATTTATCAGGCGAAATGCTGGTTTCATGTTATTTCTCGGAATAAGATAATGTTGACGTTATAATTATTGCAAATGAACACAGTGGTGATAAGTTCATCGAATTATATCTTCAAGCAAACAACGACAAACACAATTTCTGTTTTATTTGATAACTAACGTGTGATCCGGACAAGATGTTTCGTTGTTGTATTGACACGTTGTAATTGTGGATAAAAAAATGGCCGAGCATCAAGAAAGAATCGATTTATTATTTTTTTTTAATCTTAAAACTCGAGCAGCTTTTACGAAACAAGTGGAAGAAACTCGAAGTGGACAAGTTCAAGCGGAGGAAGAAGCTGCTAAACCTTTTAGACCTGTTATTGAGGTATTACTTAGCAAGCAACCATAAATATCAACATTATCTCTGGAGGAAATTAAAAAAAAACAATGAAAGAAAAGGCTTGTTAGGTTCACTTGGAGAAAGATCGAAGGAAACAGAAACTTTAAAAATTGTAAACACACTTGCAAGACATACTACTGATTCTGCTGCACGACAAGCTGAGTTTGACAGGCTAATACACAATCCTCTTGCACTTCAACGTGCAATAACAAGTATGACGGTTAGAACAACTGAGTTAAAAACGTTGATAAAAATTATCAGCGCAAACCGAAGGATTGGCTGAGAAACAAAAATTAATGGCTGAAAGTATTGCATTAGAAATGTCTACTGAAAACAGATGATATTTTTTTAAAAAATGCACGTGTTAAAATATCTGCTGTAGAATATAATGAGTTTATTGAAAAATATAATATCATCGATATTAATAATATTTGAACTTGGTCAGAAGAAAGCTATAACAAATTATTAGAAAAATAAAGAGGAATTATAAAAGATAGTTTACATGCTGATGAAGAAATTAAAAGAGTTAAAAAAGAAAAAGTAATTCCTGTTTCATACAATTAAAGGCGGAATTATTTCTGAAAAGTTTCTTAAAACAGCAATACAATATACAACCAGAAATGTGGAATATAATAAATCAGGGAAATTCAAAAGACAATTTGATCAGTATGGCAATAAACGAGATAAAACATCACCGGATGAAACCACTGAATCTGGAGTTAAAGTTTTTACATCAAACGCAGAAATAGTCGACCAACTCATGTTGTTGATATGATCAAAAGAAGCTGGTAATGAAAGCGCAGAGATTGATAACGAAATTATTGACATAATATATCATATAAGAATGAGCAAATCACTAACATCGTCTGAGTATAAAATTTTGCATAGCAATCTATCTAAAATATTGATATAATGTCACCAAAACTAACAATATTAGTACAAGATTCGTCGTAGACAACTGGAAACAGCGCAAACTTTCTGTTTATTACAATTCGCCAATAGAACTTGATCCTGAAAAAAAAACCGCATGAAATTGGATTAATTACCTGCACTTGTTGAAATGTTATGGCTAATGTGAAAGCTGGAGTAAACAATGAGTTTATATTTCCTATATCAGGTACAAGATCTCCACGGAAAACTACTGAAATTCTGCAAGGAGCTTAAAACCTACATGATTTAGTCTGATACAGAATTATATCACGTTACGAGATAGAATGAAATTAAAAGCTATGGTAGTTGATTTTAGATCATTAAAAATTATCGCAATTTTGATTGGATTTAATCATTACGGATGTGGAACGTTCATTACCGAAGAAACTTTGACATTTGACGGTGAAATGCCAGTGGATATAAAATAAGTAAATACAATACTAATAAACTGCTCTATTGCATCTGGATCTTACTCAGCCAAATTATGCCGGGGGACAAACGATATCCAGCTTTTCTCCAGAAGTTCCACCAGGATTAATCATGCAAATTAATTCACGTCAGATTATCTTTTATCCGATTAATCTCGAAAATCAAATAACAATTATCTCAATGCAAATCACAGATCAATCAGGTAGACAGATATATCTCAACAACGAAATAGTCATGTATTACTTACACTTACACATTACAACATAATCCATTTTGTGAGCTCATGTTTTACAAAGATGAGACAAAGAAAAATTTATAGAAGAAAAATTGTAGGTGTAATTTTTTTAAACATATTTACTTAATTATAGAAAATGTTCCATAAATTGTTCGTAAAGTAGCACCAATTGCACGTGACGCAGGTAAAACCTTTGCGATGGTTGCAGCTTCTTCTGCAGGCACTGCAGTAGGACAAAAAAAAAAATCAGTGATACTATTAGAGAACTTTGACCTGCCGCGTTGGAAATAAAACGAGTGTTATCAGGTATTGTGCCAACAGAAGAAAGAAAACGAGGTTTGATAACTACAACAAACAAAAATATTTTCACAACGTGGTGAAAAAATAGTACGGAAAATTGTCAAGTTAAAAATATAAACGACCACCGCTGACTTTTAATTTTGTGTAGCGATTATAAAATAATAAGTCAGCTAAAATTATATCGATCTTGCCGAAAAATGTCATACTGAGGACGCTGTAACATAATTAGAATACGTCGAGTATCTCAATGAAAACTCGAACGAACCAGATAAAACGCGTGTTAGAACATTTAACACAAGGGACTAGGACGTATTTCTACTCCCGCATAAAGCAGTGTTAGAAGCACATGGGCAAATATTAACGGTTGGAGATTATTTAGATGTGCACGATACCAACTGGGCTATCAAACCATAGAAGATATTTCGATGCACTTGCCGATAGTGATTATAATACTAAGCATAGTTTCGTTTAGCGATGATTATTCTAGATATGTGGCCACAACCATGATGTGGTTTAAAGATACTTCATTTGGAAAAGCAATTTCGAGCCAGTTTCGTTCTGGTGCTCGTAATCCTGTTGCAGATAACAATAATCTAATCGCTAGTCCAGCTGGTGATATTAGAGACGCGATAAGATTGGCGGTTACAATAATAAGGCGACAGCAGTACAACGATGGACTTGCCAAACAAAAAAGTATTTGCTGCAGAATCTCGCCAAATAACGATAATGCTACCGTTAAGCACAATCTTTAGATTTTGCCATGAATAAAACAAAGTTTTTCGAGGAATAAAACACGCTTATTTTAGATCGAGCTGATAAAGACGATTGTATAATGCATGTTGATGAAGTAGCTGAAAGACAGTTTGCTATTACAAGATTAGAACTGTAGACCCCACGGGTTGTCCTTCTATAGCTTAAACGATGGAGATCGAATTGTTATTTGCCGTCTCACCGACAAAGATACACTTCAAACAGAACAGAATGTATCAAAGAGTAATTCCTAATGCATCGGATTACACAGGGCGTGTTAAGACCACGCCCAGAGAACAACTACCTCGACATGTTTGTTGTATTTCAACGATAGGCACATCATAATGATCAAGAAATTAACAACTCCGTATTGGATAACCCTAAGTTAGATTAATATTCGTGAGAGTAAATTCTAAACAATATCTCGAATTAGCAATCGAATGGAATTTTTCTGATGATGAAACCAGAAATACATCTCAGAAGTATATGTACCTTATGGAAGCAATACAAAAATATTAGGACTCGGGCAGTGGATTTCAAATATCAATAGAAGAATTTCGATCGCTCTATCCCATCTTTTACTTTGATATGTCAAAACATTCCGAACAAGTTATCAAATCAATCACTGATGTCAAGATCACCTGGACACTTGGCTCTCTGACATCCGAAGAGTATAATGTACATGCATGAACTAGTTGTTCTTGACAATCAAAGCGATCAAAGTAAGGAGTACTGTACAATTTTAATCTAACAACTTGTTATTAAATAATGAAAACCAAGTACACAACTCGAGAAATATACCTAACTCCAGGTCAAGTTGAACAATTGTCAGCAGCTGTTACTAAACGCCGTTCTGTTTCATTAAGGATATCTCCGGAGGTTTTGAATGAAACATAGGATAAATTAATATTAACGCGACAATAAATCAATAAGATCTATCGCAACAAACTGTTTGTTCTTGATATATCTGTTTTGCAAGTAACTGCAATGTCAAACATGGCAGATATTTTTAGACCAGCACTTTCTGTGATAGCTAGCAAAATATTGTCAGTGCATGGTACCTTTGGACTAGCGGCTGTGTCAGGGGTAGCATCTGGCGCGAAGGTCATAGATTGAAACAAATCGTTAGCTTTATATAACAAAATGAAATAAATTCCACAGCGAAAAACATGATCGTCGGAAAAAGAAAACAACAAAACGCAATCGAACAAAGCAAAGATGAAATAGTCCTTTCGCCTCTCTGTTAACAGGATTAGCTTCCAAACCTACTAGTAATTGCACGTAGATTGACTCTACCAGGGACCAGACGTTATTAAGCAATTTAGATATAATTAAAAAAATTGAAGGACGTTGTCGGTTTTCCAGGAGTATTTTCCAAGGACAAGTTCGATAACGTATTAAATGGTGTTTCTGGTGTTGTTAATATAGAAAACTTTAATGATGACTCCGGCACTCACTGTGGTGCTGTTCACGATAATTATTATGTTTATTTTGATCGGACTTCCTCCTAGCATTCTCATAACAAATATATTTTTAAAACATTTATAAAAAAAATTTCGTCTAATCAGCTACAGCCGATTGGAACATCATCTTATGGTTATTATTGCATCATGTTTGTCCGACAAATATCAAAAGGTCCTGTTGTTTTAATGCTTATTTTACAATTTGATAAGCATCCTTCTCACGAAAGCGAAGATATTGTAGCTAATTTTGTAGATATATCTAAAGCTTAAAGTTTAAATTTTGTGTGACCATACGAGTATAATAATGTCAAAATACTGTAACAAACGTAAAACTAATACAGAGAATAAGGAAGAGACAACAGAAAAAAATAGAATGATGCTAAAAAGTATTTGTGCTATTTGTGTTAGAATGAAAAGTATGTTTTTGAAATCGATAACTGTAGATGACATGTGTCCTGACAGAGTTATCTTGATCGATGATCGATCTTATGAAACATAATAAAATAAAATGGAATGTAATTGTGATTGTGACAAAGATCTTTGTATCGAACACGATAAAATCGTCACGTACTGCAAATTATGCAATCGCCATGATGTTATTGGCAGCGGATTTGACAGTCACAAAATTATTGACAAATTAACAAAACCAAAAGGCGGTTGGCCATTGCCATGTAATAAATAAACTGGACTATATAATGCTCTTGATAAACAACTAGATTAGAACGATATTCACTTGCCAGGACAAAAGCATTACAATCAATTGGATACTCTAGCAATACGTCATGATATATGTTATCGTGATCATGAAAACTCGAAAGCAGATTGTGATAAAGCAATGTTAGACGAATTTCATGATATGAAACCGACAAATATGCGAAAAATTTTGATAGAAGGCTAGTGAAGGGTTATACTTGAACGTAATACAA